>PVJL010009681.1:0-55032 GCA_004026885.1 Lyroderma lyra
TGTGTGTGTGTGTGTGTGTGTGTGTGTGTGTCAGTCTCTCCCTCTCTCCTCCCCACCCTCCACCCCATATCTTTCCTTTCTCTGATAGTGTTTCTTCCATTACCCCAGTTTCTGGAGCTATGATCTACTACTGTTTATGATCTTAGATTCTGGAAACTTTATCACTACCTTGTCTCCAGCCCGCAATAATCTCTGAGTTAACTTCCTCTAATCTCTGCATTACCTTAATCTCTCCTTGTTGGCTCTTTGATTTTCTGAAATCTTTGTAATCTATACCCTGTATTAAATATCTTCAGTTTGAAATACTTCAGTTGGTTCTTGTTTTCCTGACTAGACCCAGATTGAAAAAACAAAAAAAGACAAGCGTTCTTTATGAGGAACTGCTCACCTGGTTTTGCCCACTTTAGTCTCCAAGATCTTGACTTTCAAGAGTCAATCCGTGTACACTCTTTCAAAATATCTGCATATAACTATATTAATTGTGTTCTATTTTTTTAATTTTCTGTATTTCACTATGTTTTGTTATCCTAAAGAGCTTGCTGGCCAGGGAGAGACAGCCCTCTGGGACAAACCTTCCTTAGAGATAGCAAAGGACCCACCAGGAGCACATCTCTCATACACAAACCAACCAAACCTGAGATTGCAACTGTGGGCAAAGCACGGGGAGGGGAGAGGTTCTATGGAAAGTAGTCTCAGTAAATGTCAACATCAGAATGTCCAAACCTGTAGAGAATTTATTTGAGCCAAACAGAGGACATACCTGGAAGCAAGATCTCCGCACACTGAGATAAATGTTTCAGAGAATAACACTTGACAGTTTCTTTTATGCATTTGAGATTAAGGAGGAAATGTGAGGAAGTTTACAGGAAGGTGAGAGAAAGCCCCTTCGGGATTGGATTGCCTCTTTAGGAGGAGAGGTCCAAAACAGCACACTTCAAAGGTGTCAGAGATGCACAGAAACAATGGACAGGGCTTGCTTGAAGTAAAAATAAGCCTTTTGGTAAAAAAGAGTTCTATGCCTAGGATGTAACTACCCACCATGACCATCCCAGGTAGGAATCTATAATCACATCACCTGTGAGGCTACTTTCCACAGAACTGCGTTTCTCATCTGCACAACCAGTCCTTAACGTCACTGTGTCATTCCAAGGACTTCCTTCCTTCCGAGCCTCGTTCTCATTTTCTCTATAGATACGTATATAGAAATGCAGAAATGCTTATCTATAGCGATACTTTAAAAGGTTCTTTTTGTGTCTTCATGAGGATGTTAAAAGTTTGTTGTTATAATGACTGAACTCACGCTTTGTGGTGAAAACCAAATGCTACAGAGTACTGAACATATTTACATGCAACTGACTATAAAGGTTATAGGATCATCAGATTTCAGTTCCTCTTCCTTTCCGAAAGACCACCCTTAACCATCTAAGGGAGGGGTTACAGTCCATGCAAAATTTTTTTCTGCTCCTAATCCCTTATTTCAGGTTAGCATGTCCAGTCTCTTCTTTGCAGAGCACTGTTATAAATCTCAGACCTGACTTACTATAACCAGGGCAGTCTGTAGGTACAAAAGAGTTATCACATGCTCCATAGTTATTTTTTTTTTCTTTTCTATGCAGCCTTTACGTACAAAAGAGTTATCATTCTCTTTATTTTTATTTCTTTTCTCAGGAGATTAAAAGGGGATGCGTTGTAAGAATACAAGCAGAACCTTAAAAGGAAGTTCATAGAAACTCAAGAAGCAGAACATTATTAGCTAAGCAAGGCCTCACAGGAACTGGAACAGAGAACTAAGAAGGCACCATGAGCTACGCGTGCTCTCCCCGCACCCCCAGCCCCGCTCCCTCTCCCCCTCTCCCTGTCTCCCTCCTTCACACCATTTCTCCTTCCTCGTGCTGTCATTGCTGCTTTCTGAGGTGGCTTCACTTTCTCCCTCCACTGCCTGGGCTCCGTTTAACTTCAGTGTGCACGGGGCTCTCGGTGGCTGTTTAGCCTCGATCTGGCATCACTTCCTTCTGCCACTCCCTGTTGCCCGGTCTCTCTCAGTGTTACTGTCACTTGACTGCTGTGGGTGGTTTTACTTCCCCCTGTGCTTAGCGAAATGCTGACTATGCACTGTGTGGTAATAACACTCTCCTACCCAAACCTGAAGCCTGCATTTTCTCTCTGAGCAAAATTATTCTGGCTACTGGGGAATGGGAGGAGGGTCTGAAAGTGCTTTTAGCCAAAAGAGATATTTTTCCTGACTAAAGTTTTCTTAAAGTCCAAACTTAGAATGGTTCCTTACTGGCATGATCAGCTCCAGCCCCTCTCCATTCTGGCTCCCACTTCCATAAGGCTCCCACTTCCCCTCCTGGGCCGACCAATCCTGGCCTTCCTTCCTCTCCTCTATTTGCACATCCACACAGGCTGCACTGTACCCGAAATCTTTTTACCTTGTTAGCTCCCACTCATCCCTGAGATCTCAACCCAGCTGTCACGGGGAGCCCTCTCTGATTTCCCTAATTATGTAAAACCCAGCCCCCACACATCACAGGCTCTGGTAGCGTTGTGTTCCATTCTAAATCTGTTGGAGTGGTTATTTTACAAATGCCTTTATCCCTCGTTAGTGAACGTATGAGTCCACAAACCATGTCTGCTTTTGCTCATCATTGGATCCCAGGGCGCAGCAGCTGGTGGTGTCCTACTAAATACGTGGCTGTAGTCATTCTGCCCTTCCACTATCACGTTGTCTATGTCGGAGCTCTCTAATTGATCTTTTGTAAAACCAGTTGTCCTTGTTTCATCATTTTCTGTTCTTGTTTCATGGATATAATGTCCTCTTACCTCTTCCAGGATATTAAATATAGTTGTTGTAAAGGCCTATATTGATGGCTATATTCTTTATGTTTCCTTCTATGTAAGAACTTCTCATTTTGATGGCCCTCCACAAAAATATTTGGTAATTTTTCATCGAGTGTTGGTCTTCTAAGGCAGAGGAGTCTCACATGGAGCCAGAGTGGTGGCGCTCCTCTGCAGTTGTGAGGAAGGGTCACTCCGGGCTTAAAATTCGGTGAACATTTTTCTCTCACATATTTTACATAATTATTTTTTAAAGAACACTAGGTGGTAGACAAAACATGTATTATCTTTACCCACCCCTTACAACTAAACAAACCAAAATTCTGAGAACCTCCCTTATCCAGAATCAAGTCGTTAGTAAACGATCAGAGCCAAACTTGGTTATTGAGTATCTCACGTTCAGGCCCCGTGCTAGGCATCGTTCATGGGTTACATCTGCGTCCGCACACGTGCGTTGAGGGGGAGGAACCAACTGATCCCCCAAATCCCTCCAACCTGGACAACAACTCTGGTCTGCAGACTGAGAAGGGAAATCACCTGCCCAAGGTCATCAGGCAAATCGATGTCAGAGCAGGAATTGGAACACAGGCCTGTCCTATTCCAGGGCCCAGATTCTTCCCGCGATGCCCCTGCCACCTCTCAAAATGCAATGGGAAGTCTTCGCAGAGCTCTACCCTGTGCCCCGAGGGCCCGCAGAGGTGGAAAACAGCAAAGGCAGCCCAGTGACTGCAGGGGGGTTCTGTAGTCCCTTCTGGGAAGCTGCCATACGCCCAGAACTGCTTTCTGAACTGAGAAACAGAGGAGACCTTGACCTTCCTCTTCCAGTAAAACATTTCCTCGTTTGAGAAAAAAACGTTACCAACTCAGGCACCTCCCGTTAGCCAACATTCTGCCTTTGTCTCTGCTGCTGAAGGCAAGGAAGGCCCCGCCGGGCCCTGCCAGCTTTCCGAGCAGGAGAAGCCTTCCTCCCGCCCGGTTCCCTTCCCTTGCTTCCCACGGGAAGTCTCCTGGCTCCGTGGGCACAGGACACCTGTGCGGGCCGGCGGGGGACACCTTCAGGTGTGCTGTTCTCCCCAGGCCCAGGGGAGCGACTCCCCCCTCAGCCTCGGGGCCTCTCTCCTGTCCCTCCCTCCCCGGCCTTCACAAAAGGGGCTGCGGGGGAAGGTTTTTTCCATTTAATTTCATTTTTCATCATTTTTACCCATTTTGGATGGTTCACATCGGAGGGTCTCGGTGGATTAACTGGCCAATCAGATTTCATTATGAGCCCAAGTAGTTCTTATCATTAAACCTGTAATTTATTTCTTCTGTGTTTCATAAAATGTGAAATATTACCATTCTCCAGGAGCCTGAAGAGAGCAGAGATGCTCCATTAAGCCCAACACTGCTCCTCCGTAAGAGGCCGTAATTATATGCGGATTTTTTTTTCTTCTAGCAGCTAAGTTTCTACTTGCAGATGCTAACAAAAGAAATAAGCTTTTAATCCAAACATAATTAATATGAATTACCTCCCCAGTACACCCTGGCTTTGCACCATTAAACTTAATTTTTGTTGTGCATGATAATTGTGTTATCATTACCGTTTATAGGAGAACTCGGGGACCCTCGCTTTGTTTTCAGTCAAGACCACAGGGACTAGAAGTGACTTCTGCAGCCAGAAACCTGACCTGTCCCTCCCGGCCCCTGTGGCTTAGGGAGCCTGGGGCACTGGGCCTTATTGCCTGCCAGAGACCTCTCTCCAACGGAAAAAGGAAACAGATTGCTCCCCACCCGTGGAGGATTTGCCACCCAGGAAACAGGATCGGCCAGGGCTGCTGCCCGATCGTTAGCGTCGTCGTCATCACCATCATCACATCATCATCACGATTATCATAACTGTTATTATTGCTCATAACTGTATTGAGCGGCACACAGTTCCTTCGCAGCGTACTCCAGCTGCCCCGCTCCTGCCCATTTCTCTCAACTACCTGGAAATCCTGGACTTGGAATTATTTAAGCAAAGCCCCAGAAACCCTTAGATTGAGCACCAAGGCCCTGGCTTTTATTCAAGTATCCATTCAGGACTCTATTGCAGGTCATTATCCTCTCTCACCTCGGTGTGCCTCGGCCTCCCTCTTTACTCCCACTCCACTTTGCAAGGAAGATTCATGTCAGACTTCTATAAATCTGAGGGAGAAACTAAATACCTTTGGAGCTAGGAACTACATTTATATATCTGTGTCCCTTCATTAATCAAAGAGCTATAGAATATCTACTACGGACTAGGTAGCATCGTGCCTTCGAAGAATTACAGTCTAGTTGAGAGAGGAATAAGATGCCCACGTGTTTTGCTTTAAAAGAGAGAGGGATGAAAGAACACCACCAAGGACAGCAAGCGGAGCCCCTGCTGGTGTGCGCGCTCCGGCAGGGTTCGGGGAGACATACTGTGGGAAGAGCTTGGAGCAGGATGGGGAGAGGTGACGTCATGGACCAGAGGCAGGTGGAGGAGGGTGAGCACAGGCCTGGGGGAAGGAACAGGGAGCAGGGTCTAGGACAGGCAGGGAATCACACTGGCTATGGCCACATGGCCCCACAGAGGAGCAGGAGAAAGGCCGGAAGGTCATTTGGAGTCAGAACATGGAGAGCCCTGAATACCAGACCAGGAAACAGGGAGACACGGAATAAGTTTTAAATGGGAAGGGGGTTGGGTTTTCATGGAAGCGGCATCTTCAGACGGTCAGTCTGGGGCGCATCTGCACGGGTGTTAGATGGAGGTCAGGGAAGGATGGAGATCAGGGAACCACAGCAACCATGAGTGGCCAGGAAGGGCTCAACTTGCATGGACATGGGGAACTGCAATGAAGAAATATTTAAATTTCTTCTAAAATGGAGAATCCATGGGAGTTGGTGAGGAGAGAGAGAATAATAGGAGGAATCCATGGTAACTCACATCATTTAATAGAAATGATTACCACGCCCTCAAAACAATGCACGGTGCCTGGCCCAGAGCAAGCACTCACCACTCTTGGCTTCTGTTAACCGTTATTAGTATTAATATTTTGTCCTATTTTATCTTCCCGGTGTCCCTGTGGAATTGTCCAGGGTAGCTCTGTTACATATAATACATAGCTGAGCAAGAAAAGTTCACAAGAGAGTAAGGAATTACCAAGCTATAATATTTTTTCAGTGGTCAAAGCAACAAACATTTGTCTTAAGACTCTTTCCCCAATGACATTTTTTTAATCACAATGACAATAATAAGCATGGTCCGGACCAGGCCGCCCGAGTCAGTGACAAAGCCATGTTCACACATGCAGAAGCCCCACCCCTAAATGCTAGCCCTTCATTTCTTTTCTCTGGGGTGGTGGAGTGAGGTGTTGAAATACTATTTTTCAAGAACCTGGCTCATGAGGAGCTGAAGGATATTGTGAAAGCCCTTTTCCAGGCTACTGGCCCCGTTTTTCTTGTCAATCTAGCCACCAACCTTTTGGATAATGTATTGACTGTGGAGAAGTTTTACTCAAGGGTAGGCTGACACATGTACCATTTTAAACAAGACAGAAAATAACAGCACTGTCCTGTTTCAAATGGTACATCTGCTCAGCCTGGTCTCACTGGGCTGAATTCAAGGTGTCAGTAGGCTGACCAGATGTACCATTAGAAATGAGACAGTATATTGTTTTGTGTCCCATTTAAAACAGGACATCTGATCAGCCTACTGAAGGGAAGACCCTTCCTTCTATGAAAGCCAGACTCGTCAATGGCCCAGGAGGTGTAAATGCAGAACCAATTTAAATTCATACAAAGATTGATTTGACAGACTGGGTACTTGGTCCAAAACAGACCAAATAAAGTTCAGGAGTAATCAGTGTAAAGTTTTAAACCTATGGAAAGGGGTGGGGTGGGGTGCGGAAGATACCATCATATAAGTGGTTAAGAACAAAAAGGTGAAAGAATAAACTGTAATAGGAAGAGACCAGCAAATGCAGAGTGAACGGCAAGGGGAGTGTGCGACGGCAGAGCCGGTCCAGCGCGGGGCTGCGTGGCGGGCGCAGCCTGCTGTGTGCTAAGCAGTGGGTGAGAACAGGAAGCGGACGACAGAACGCGCAAACGGGAGTAGAGAAACCACGGCAAGCAACTGTGCCGTGGGCAGAGGGGGTCGGCCCCACCTGGGCACTGCAATCCCATTCGGAGCTGACCAGCTGAAAGGAAATGAGAGCAAAGACCTAACACAACGGGCTGGAGAGCAGGGCCTCTGAAAAGACGTCGCGCCCCCAGAATTAGCCAGTCCGGAGTGGGAAAGTCCAGCAGAAGGACACGAGTGGGACTGAACTGATGGGCTTCAAGCCAATGCGTGGTTCTTTCTCTCATTGGTGGCCAGCTGGTCCTCTCATGTCCTCTGATGGAAAAAAGCCAGGAATGGGTTCTGACTGAACTACGGCAAGGACATGCCAACCCTAAATTAGTCTGCTTGAAATTGCTGATTTTAACATCTGTGTAGGATAGGTTTCTTTTCTCCTGGTTCCTTGCATGAGCTTCCTCTGCCTCTCACATCCAGGGCAACATTGGATTCTAGATGGCAACTTGCACTGGCCACACTCCACTGACACCTGATACCCAGAATACCCCCCAATACAGAGAGTGGGAGTGACCTGGAGGGGTCTTTCAGTCTACCTCTCTGCTTCCGGGTATCTCAACCTAGGGTATCTCTCAACTTAGTCAATATGGTCACATGGGCTTCACAGCCCATCTACATTGTGATCTGGCCCAAAAATATCAGCACAGAAAGACTTACAATCACGTCTTAACACCTTTTAAGGAAAATGTCTTAAATAAAAGGTAGTGGGGTGGAGGGTGTATTAGAAGAAGGATACAAGAAGCCTCACAGAGTCCACTGGAAGAGCTGCAGAAGGCAGGCTAGCTCCTGGGCCCTTGGGGACCAGCAGTGGAGACTCATACACCTTCTTCTTGTTGTCTGTACCCTCCCTGCCACATGGGTGAGGATATGGCCAGAGGAAGTCAAGGGTCTACGTGGTTCTTTCCGGCTTAGCAACTGAAGAGGAAAGGGCCCCATCTCCTAGACAGGAAGCGTTTTGTGTCTGAGTTAAATCAGCAGCCATGGAACCCTGTCCCTTGTTTATTAATTAAGGAGACAGCATAAATAAATAAATACCAGAGTATCGATGAAGAATCTGATCTCTAGAGACAGAGGACTTGGAACCATGGGCAAGTTACCAAACATCTCTGTGGCTCAGTTTACTCATCTGTAAAATAGGGGTAATCACACTACCTGCCTTGTGGAGGTGCTGTGAGGGTTAAGAAAGGAAATGTGTGTAAAGCGCTCTGACTCAGCCTGATAAACCTTTCACCTTTAGGTGGGTATTTAGTTTTTTAAAGATTGTTTCTTTTAAGTTGTGGTACATTGTGTTGATGCCAAACCCACATTCATGCTCTGAAATTGTCATCATGCTACAAAAAAATACCAGCCACTTACTGGATTATATGGACATTTTCTCCACTAGGTAGAAAGCACAAGTTCTGACTCTTACATGTTAGCAACTGCAGAAAGGCACAAACTTCCTTAGAAAGAGGACTTCATAAAATAATTTAACAAAATAACATATGCATGTTAAATAATTTCCGGTAAATAGGCAAAAAAGAAGAAGATTAAAAAATAATATTTCAGTCATTACTATTCACGGTCTCTACTTGAATTTTGTTGTTTTTTCCCTGACTTTTCTCTGTATTCTGATGGACATTTTAATGTAATTATAACCCACTGGTGTCAGCATGTCCCAAAACTCTGCTCTGCAGATCATTACTGCTTGAGGATGATAATAGATGTTGGTTGCATAAAGGACTCCAGGGTGGAGTAAGTTCAACAAGCAATAGGTTAAACCACAGAACTTTTCAGAACCTTCAGTGCTGACATGTACTGTGATGTCCTGTTAAGGGCATGTGATACCAAGCATGTCCCAATTATATTTGACACTAAGTAGTATTCCCAAAACATTTCCCACTTTGGGAGAAAATGTTACTCTGCAATTTTGTTTTCTGCTTATCTTAAGCACTTACAGATTTTTCATAAACTTTCTTCATATCTTTTTAAATCACTGCATAATAATCTACAAAGAAGATATGCCACAGATTACCTCACTATTCTGTCACATTTAGATGGATTTCAACTGTTTGCAAATATAAATAAAGCTACAACTGACATCTTTTCGCAGCATGAATTATTCTTTCTTTCTTTCTTTCTATCTTTCTTTCTTTCTTTCTTTCTTTCTTTCTTTTTTAAGGAAAATGTGTTTAGGATTAATTTCTTAGGACAGATTCCCAGAAGGAGAATTACTGGGTCAAAGGGTATTAGCATTTTAAGTTCAGGGTACATGGTGCCAATTTGTGTTTCAACGGGTCTGTATCCATTTTCACTACCCAGCAGAGTGTGACAGTGCCCACACGCCACACCCAGCGCAAGGCGATTGGCCGAAAGGCTAAAAGTGGGGGTGCTGATGGCTACTTTCATCAGCCTTCATTAGCACGGCATCTGGTGACAGCCTTTGCAGCTGTCGGGTCTGGTGTCAGAACTCTACTCACTTTCTCCTCCTTCTCTCGAGCCCAGCTCCCCAAACACCAACTCTTAAGTGGTTCCAGTTCGTGAGTTTCTGAGCTAATTGCAGAGGAAATCCCACACCGATCCCCCACTCCTAACGCTAGGGGACGTGAAAAGAGGCCCTGCTCCCAGTAGGGTGCTGCTAACGCTTTAACATACCAGCCCTCCAGCGGGAAAAGCCCTGATGTGCAGCATTTGCCACTTTCTATGGTGTAAATAATCTCACCATGGCTTATTTCAAGATGACAACCTACCTACATGACGTCACTGAACTTGGAGCTGGGAAGGGATGTACACGACAGGCTCTCCTGTGAGTAGGCAGGGCCCGACTCCAAACAACACTGCCCAGCCACAGTCTCTGGGCCACTGAACTCTCTTTCCTTCTCTCTATATAACTCCCCAGCCCAGTCTGGTTTCTTCTCCACTTTCAACCCGCACCCAGGACCCAAGATACCAGGCAGGTAGGCCCTGGGGTGCTCACAAAGCCCCTGAGCTGCAATACTGTCTACACCAAGCTTGTCCAACCCACGGCTCGCGGGCTGCACGCAGCCCAGGATGGCTTTGAATGTGGCCCAACGCAAATTCGTGAACTTTCCTAAAATATGACGAACATTAGGCATGGACTTTCCTTTAGTTCATCAGCTATCATTAGTGTCGGTGTGTTTTATGTGCGGCCCAAGACCATTCTTCTTCCAATGTGGCCCAGGGAAGCCAAAAGGTTGGACACCCCTGGACTCCACACTCATCCTATACTGGTTTCAGCTTGATTCACTGCAGAAGTCCATGGGACTCAACGGCCAAGTATTCCAGCCCGGTGATACCTCAACCCTGCGCCGTCAGCTCAGGCTAACCCCACTGGGCAGCTGTGCCCCGCGCTCCATGCTCTCTGCTCCAGCCACGGGGTCTTGGATCATCTTGCTCTCGTGCCCCTGTCCCCCGCCAGCTCTTTACCGCCTGCTCCACTTCGACGTCAACTAAGCTCCTGACCCCCTTCATTGTCTCCAGTTTCCCACCCAGCATTTACTCCATGGCTCTGATGACAAATTAAATTTCCACATTCATGAACCAAGTCAGACGAGATTTTTAAGTCATTTTCTCTCTTGGGCTGTTGCAGAAACTTCCTTTGCCAAACCCCTTGCTACCCCAGCCCCACCCCATGAACAGGTGCACACCCACCGAGGACCGAACAGTCCCTCAAGCCCATGAGAAGGCCCTGGTGCCCTGCCAGCCCTCCACGCCCAGGACCAGACACTGCGCAGTGCATGCTCAGCCGAGCAGGCTCACAGACGCTTCACTCCCAGGCGGAAGCCATCAGCCCTCGACACTGAACGCTTAGCTGGAGCATCTTGCTGTGTCCTACTGGATAACCCACTGCTGTATACTCCGTCATTGCACCTGGAAATCACCGAGTCCCCTTGAGAAACCCCAGCTGCCACCCAAGCCTGCCGTGGGGGACAAGCGCCGTCTGCCATTCCTGATGTCAGGAGTCTCAACAAGAAACCAGGCCCCCGACTCCAACACCCCCATGTCCTCCTGGGTGAGCCTCGGGCCTGGCCCCACGGCGTGTCCTCCCTCCCACGGTTCACGCGCACGGCCTCACAGTTCCCATGGGTCAGCCTCAGCCGGGATGAACAAGCTACGAGGGCAAAGGAAGAGGGCAAAAGTGAGCAACACAAAAGGAAAAGGGGAAGGCAAAGAACAATAAGGATACGGCAAGATGAAAAGAAACAGTAGAAGGTACCGGGGGAATGACAGAATGTCGTATGTTCTCTGACAACCCACTGGCATTGCTAGACCCTAAAAAACGCCAAGAATGGCTCCTACCTAAAGGCAAAGAAGTGGATGCATTCCTCTGAAGACCCCTACCAGGACCCACAGCCCAGCTACTGTTACCCATCCAAACACGTGTATGAAAGAGTTAACAGGAATGTGCCTGAGTGGAAGAAGGCGGGGTGCTTAACAGTGCCACGAGGAAGCATATGGAGCCCCATATTTTTTACCAAAAGCAATCTATTCTCAGCTTGGGCTCAATCTGGAAGTTATTCTTCCCCCCAAATGAGTCAAGCTCAAACCCCTTCACCCTATCACAGTGGAGGGCACTCTGCTCACTACGGGAGCCGGAGGCAGGGAGAGGCAGGGAGAGGCAGAAGGCTGGGATGGTTCAAATAGAAATCCCGTAGAAAGGACAGCTAGCAGGTGGCACTGGCTGATCAGATTTGAGGAAGCCCTTCCCCAGGAGCACCAGTGGTAAGGATTCTCCACTTAAGTGAGCCTGGAGGAGCCGCGTAAACGGACACAGATGACCTTCTGGGGTTAGGAACGAAGACCTGGATGCAAGAAACCCAATAACCCAACCCAAACCACTGTGGGACCAAGTACAGCACGGAGCACAGGGGGAGAAAAAAATAACAGCACGACCTGGAAGAAAAATAGGGAGTAAATCATCATAAAGACTCTCCCCTGCTCTCTTCTCCACCCCCAGCCACACATGGTTTAGTTAATTCCTTAATGAGGATGAATTGTAATTAATATCAGAACTACACTGTATAATTATTGCATATAATTATGCCGAGTTAACTGTAGAGTAAATCATACAGAGTTTGCATTTTATAGTGTGAGTTTCCAATTCATCTTTTTTGGGGTGGGGAGGGTGCTTCCTAAGGTCCTTTGATAAAGGACGTCTCCAGGAATGTACATACATCAAGCGGGTCTTTGGCTATCAAGTCCAAGGCTATGAGGCTCAGCCTCGCCAGGCGGGCGCGGCATCCCTCACAGACGTCGGCCTCAGACATTTTCCTACCCAGTAGCCCAGCCCAGAGAAGGGGCGGCTGTAGGCTGAGCCGGAACCTGCCTCAGAATCAAGGTCACCTCTCGGCCCTCTGGTTGCCGGGACCTCGTGTGGGCGCTGTGGGCTGTTTCTGTGGGTCCCTGACCCCTCACCTCCAGGGGCTGCCTGTCCTCACGCTGTGTCTTTCTCCCCCCACTTTCTCCATCATGTCCTCTAGGACCTGAAGCAGAGAGGAGGGGGAGGCAGCGTGCGCGCTCTGGAAGGAGGTCTGTGGGTGAATCCGAGCGGATTGGGGGTTGGGGGAGGGCTGCCCAAATGGCAGGAGCCATTCTCCCTTGCCCCCATCCCCCCATTGCTTCCCACTGGGCCCATGCTTCTTGCCTAGGGCCTTTGCCACTGTCTGCCCATCCTCGGGGCGCCGTTTTCATTCCTGGCACCACCCTTCACGGTCCTCACACCCTATTCCTCAGAGGGAGTGACGGGATCCTTTTCTGGGACTCAGGGCTTGATCTCAGGTAAGGGGACTTCTTTAAAGCTAAATTAGTTCATTAGCGTAAGAGACCCAGAGACTTCTAAATCTTCCTTATTAACTCAGTTTCCCTGGACCCCTTTCCCCTTGGTTCTCTAAAATCATTCTCCCTCACCCATCCCTCTTCATCCTTTGACCTTCTTGCCCCACCTCTGTCCGACCCCCATCTTGGGCTTCTGCAGATGGGGTTTGGAGCTCAGATTGCAGGGCCCAAGCCATCTGCTGCTCATCGGTATCTACAGAGCAAGCCCCCAGTGCTGTCCCCCTCCAGGTGTGTCGCCCTCTGGAACAGTCCAAACCACTGACTTCCTTCAAGACCCACCCAGGCAAGCAGCACCCCACCCCAGAGGGAGTCCAGAAGGCTTGTCGGACAAGCAGCATGCCCTGCTGCCTGTGCCCCCACCCTGCTCGGCCCTCCCGGCAGCCTCCTGCGCCCCCACGAGGACCCTGCCAGACCACCACACAGGAATGGAAAATCCCTGCCTGCCCAGCCCCCAGCCTCCACCAGCTCCCAGAGGCCCCCTGTAGACAGAGTAAGTGACACTAAAAACAGTGATTCTCCCCTACCCTCCACCCCCCGCCTGCCCACTGATAATAATGGGCCGAGACACTTTTATTATCATTATTAATTAGCACTTTCAAGCAATGGAATTAAATCAATATGGTGGACTGAAACTAATTTTAACAAGCCATTGAGATCAATCATTGGGACTTTTATCTACATAAATGCCACTAAACTCAGCTCGTTAGTGTAACATTAGCTGGAAAGAAAAAGAAGGGAGACTGGCGGGGTTTTAATTAGGAAGACATAAACCGAGCCACAATTTTTCTTCTTTGATTTGCTTTTAATCTCGTCTGCAAAGCTCTTCTCGTGCTGCCCAGGCTGATTCTCAGTCCCAGGCCGTTTGGGCAGGAAGGGGAGGGGACAGAGGGAGGGAGGCGAAGGGCAAGCCGCGAGCACCGCTCAGGTGCTGCATTTCCCGGCCCAGCCGGCCCCGGGGTGGAGCCGGTACCTCGCTGAGCCCCTTCCTCTGACCTCCCGGACTCCCGCCGTCGCAGCTGACCCCCGCTCCCTTTGGAGTCGCATGTGGTTAGCATTCGTTCATTTCTGCAGAATATGAGCATTGTTTATGTTCATTGATTCATTCAATGGACAATAGATGAGCACTTGTGATGCGTGCCAGGCACCCTGCTCACCGCTCTACGAGAACTAAAAAGGGGGGCCTGCACCCTGGCCTTCTGTCCCTCCTCCATCGATGGCCCTTGCAGGGCAGGAGCTGTAACTTAGTTATCTGGGAGCCCCTCCCCATCTAGCTCTATGCTGTGCCACGGTAAACGTTTGGGATAAGTGGTTAAGAACCCCACTTGTGTACCCACACTTCATGGCTCTCTGTGTCCAGGCCTTTAACCCCTCAACAACACCACCCCACTGCACGAGCACAGAACCTCTTTCTATTCTGCACCTCGGATCCTTCTGTCACTCTAATAACACTCACTTCCAGCCTTGCCCTGACAGGCCTTGGTTTCTGTGGTCCTGGCTCCCCCAGCGGCTCATTGCTTTCTCTGTGACCACTATCACCCCACCTTATAGGGCTCTTCTGTGGGGACCTGCCTGCTCCTCTGCTGGACTGTAAGTACCTTGCACGCAGGGACTGGACTTCAGCAACCTTTCGACCCCAGATGTCTCCCACATGCTTGGCCCAGAGCTGGCACTCGATTCAGAATTGTAGGCAGCACGCAGTCGGCTGGGTTTACCGCCATCAAGGTGAAATCGCACGCAGCTGGGCACTGACCCACAGCCTCCCCCTCGGAATGTTCTGCAGTGTCTCCTCCCTCTGCTGCCCACCACAGATCCTCCCCTCTCGGCGTGCTGTGCACACTCCGTGGTCCGCATTGTTGCTCCCTCTGCTCGCCTTTTTCCAAGGAATCTTGCCCTTCCCGTGTGCTCAGCCTTCGGGGCCTGCCTCAAGTTTACCCCTCCCCGACCCCAGGCCGATTTTCCGGCTCACAGGAACCTTCCCTGTTCTCCCCCTGTTCTCTCCCCGTTTCTCGTCCCACGTGGCCATGATCACCAGCGACCTTCCACTTCTGGATGAATGTTGTACCCTGACCTTCCTCCTGGGCTTGGAATAGCAATCGTCCCATGTGCCGCTCTCTAACAAACAAGTCATTCCTCCGAGGAGCCAAGTGCCGGGTTCCAATCCCAGCTGCACTACTTAGGGCATTCGTGGCCTTGGCTAAGTTACCTAACCTGCTGTAACTCAATCTCCTCACCTGTAAAATGGGAACCAAACAGTACCTACCTAGCGTTTCTATGAAAATTAAACGCCGTCATTCGTAGAGAGCACTTAGCGTTGTGCCTCGCACATAGTCAGTGGTCTGTATGTTTGTTATTGTGGCCATCACTGCTATCGTGATTGCTGTTATCAATTTGCTGTGCTCTGATTTCATCCCCATCTAGCGATCTATTGATTATAATTTGGCTCCCCTACAAGAAAAGGCCCCACTGACCTATTAACATGAGAATCCATCTGCTCATTCGGGAGGTTTCCCATCGCAAATTAATAAATTGACATTCTAGATTGTATGTATCAGTTATGATATGAGTTAGGTTAGGGTAAATAAATCCCTAAGTGCAATTCACTCCTGTATATCCTAACAATCAAATTTCTGAGTCTGAGGTCCTAGATCTTGGAAGCCGTGGGCTCTGTCTGCGCACAGCAAGGGCCCCATCATGCTTTTGGTTCATTGTTTCACCTCTTTAAGCAAGTTACTTAAAATCTCCACGCTTAGGTTTCCTCATCGGTAATACAGGGAAACGTAACATCGGATGGGTGACTGAGGACTGTGTGAGATCATGAATAAAAAGAACTAGACAGTTGCCTTCATAATAATTGTCAGCTCTAAGAGCAATTAATAATTATTCTACCTCACCATACCTTTTTTCATTCTTACAACCATTTGAACAACGTTTTTATTTACAAAGCCCTTTTACACACATTATCTTACTTCTCTTTGACAACCATCCTCACCTAACAGAGAAGGAAATTATGAACAAAGTTATACAATTTGTGAGTTACAAAGTTGGGACTCAAACCCAGGTCTTCTCCCAACCTACAGCCTTTTCATTATAAAATATCTACTTATCTAATCAACATCAAACCAACAAAACCTCTACTGTTTTGTTTAATTACTTTTAAACTAGTTTGTCATTTTGGTAGCCACCTAGAGTTCATTCTGTGACCTGTCACCCGTGGTCCTCATTAGTCACACTATTGCAACTATAATACAATAATACAGTCATATTATTGCAACTACAAATATAAATGGCTAAACAAATATAAATGAATGGGCATGGCTGCATTCTAATTAAACTTTATTTACAAAACAGTTGGCAGCCTGGATTTGATTCATCGGCTCCAGTTTGCCGACCCCCCTGCTCTGTATTGTTCTTGTATTAATCTTCCCCAACCACCATCAGTTCTGTACGTATTTTCTGTTACGATCAGTTCTGTAGTATTTTCCAGGAGAAGTACTATTAGGTCCGTGGCCGACGTTGTTGATACCCCGCCGCATGTTTCCTTCGCTCCCTCCTGAGTTTACCTGCAGCATAAGGGCAGGGTTCCCTGGAGCCCGGGAAGCTTCCCACCTGAGCCCACAGCTCTCTGCTTCACCACCTGCAGGTGTTCTTTAGTCCCTGGGAGCTTGCTTAGCTTGTGTGCAAAGAAGGATAGAAACCCTGGGCATTTAACATCCCCAAAGGCAACCCTCATCAATGGGGGATGTGAATTGATGGATAAATAATATTACACCTTTCCATCCGCTGGGAAGACAATCCTGAGGCACCTTCTACGTGCACCCACAGAGGGCCCCAGCAGGACTGAAAGCCAATCACCTATAGTAGTGACATTGATTAGTGTGTCTTCATTGGCTTTTTGCCCATTTCCCCACTCCCTCAGTTGCATTTCCCCACTCCCTCAGTTGCTTCCTAGGATTTCTGTCTCAGGATCTGAATTCAGGATAATGAAACTAAGATGTTTTCTGACTTCTACAAGTCCAGGACCTTTTTTTTTTTTAATTCTCTTCATAGGCATCTACAACAGTACTTTTCCATCTGACAACATGACAGACGAAGCATTCTAAAAATACCTTCTGGTCTTAACACTTACATACTAGATAAATTACAGCACATACACTTTTAAATGTATTGCTGTGTTTTCAAGATAGTGAGGGAAGTCTCTAAGGGTCATACACATACACACACGAACCAAAGAGTAAGCTGAAACAGAAGAGGTAAAGTGATAGCCTGGGGCCAAATGTTAAAACCTAATGTTTTGGAGATTAATGTGGCTTTGATGTGAATGGGAAGTAGGGGACAGGCCTCAGCCTCATTCAAGTTTGAGGAGCTAAACCCAAGGCCTCTATATAAAAGCTCAATCCTTAGTAAAAGGGCAAACTGAAGAAAGAAGACAGCCTTTTAACAAAGGAAAACTGTCCCTTTGGTGGCTTTAAGTACTTTTTATGTATATAAAATAATCTTCCCTTAGAATTCATAATCTAGATATCTTCTCACTGGGGTCAGCAGTTTGAACTCATCTTACCGACATGTAAAGGAAACCTCAAGCTGAGATATTAGATTAAAGTGATCCTAATTTGGTGGGGCCCCCAGGTCCAAACAGAAGTAGATACAAAACTTTCTGGAGAAAAAGTCCTCAGTCCAGACTCCAGAGATTATGTTTTAGCAAAAAAGAGCTCAAGACAAAAATATCAAACATGAGGACAAACTACTACAAGAAGCTACTACAAGCTAGTGTCAGCAGAAATGACAAATGACAAATTTATGCCCCCAACAAATTTGAATATTGAGTTGTCAGAGAGTGAACATAATATAGCAAATTATGTAATTTTAAAGGAGATAAAATTGGGGAAATTATGAAGTATAAGAGAGTATCAAAAAATTACAAGGAGACATTTTTAATTGAAATTTAAAATATAATCATTGAAATTAAAAACTCAAAGAAAAGTTTAACATCAGATTAGACATCCCTGAACAATAAATTAGTGAAATAGAAGAGAGTTGATGAATTATGCAGAGCCTAGCACAGAATGATAGGAAATGAAAAATATAAATGAAAGAGGGGTCAAGAAACATTAAGGATAGAATTAGAAGGCATAGTACATATGCAATTGAAGTTATAGAAACAGAAAATGGAAGAGAGAGAATAGTAAAAAAGATCATGATTAAGAATTTTCCTGAATTTGTGAAAGACATAAATCTACACATAAAGAAAACACAACTATACAAAGCAATGTAAATAAAATGCAATCCGTGCCTACACAACGTGTAGTGAAACTGCAGAACAGCAGACAATGGAAACATCTTTCTAAATATCCAAAAGGAAAGACTGATCACCAAAAATAAAAATACAAAAAAGGAAATCCATAGCTAAACTGACAACAGACTTCTCACTTGTAACAGTGGAAGTCAGAGTGTAATAGAATAGTATCTTCAGTGGGGTGGCAAAATACGTCTATCAATCATGGACAGAGTATCCAGAAGATTCATATTTCAAGTTCCTTTCAGACAAAAACAAAAAAAGAAATTGTTTACTGTGACAATATTCTCACTAAAGGACTTCCTTTAAGTAAAATAATCCCAGAAAAAAAGTGTGCAGTGCATGAAGGAATTGTGAGTAATAAGAATGATAACATGGATATAAATCTAAACAAATAAAACAGAAGTTACAATTTTCTGTGTTTAAAAATAAAAACTAAAATGTATGGGCAACGCTGGAGGGGGTGGGGTTGATGGGAGCTAAGGCATTTCAACATTCTTGGGTTTTTTTTTTTTTCACTTGTATTTATTTTTTTAATGTTCTATAATTGTTTTTTAATTTTTTATTAGTTTCACACATACAAGAGAACATAATGCTTAGACATTTTCAGAACTTACATAGTGATAATCGGACATCCTTGTTTTTGACAGAAGTGGGGTTAAGATGCTAATATTTTAGATTGGTAAGTGCACAAAATAAAGTGTAAAGGCTTATTTTTAAATACAAAGAACAAACAATCCAAGAGAAAGCAAGAAAGAGAGGGGGTCATAGAAAAACCGAGGTTAATAATACAAAATACCAGGGTAGAAGTTTTTATATACGAGGGCCGACCGGAAAAAAAAATCCAGCCAAAAATGCTTCTATTTTTCATGTGATATGGCTGGATACTTTGCAGACAGCCCTTGTATATAATATTTAAAAGTCATCTGAAGCTTAATATATATGTAATAAAATTAAACTCAAATGCAAGGGACTAATGAGTATAAAGTTCAGAATAATGATCACTCTTGGGGAATAATAGCTCAACGTATTTTATGTCAAATCTTGGTACCTGTTACGGAAAAGAGAGGGAAAGGACACTAGTGGTGTCAGCTATCAGGGTGGACAAAGACAGCTTCCATGACAAGGTAACATTTGAGCACAAACACTCTGAGAATGGAAGCAAGAATAAGGAAGGAAGGAAGGAAGGAGAGAAGGAACGCAAAGTGAATAGCCAGTCGCTCCCGGATAGCCATCCAGGCCTGATTCCTTGGTCTGTTCTTTGAACCAAGAAGATGACAAGGACAGAGAGATGACAAGCCTCTTTTCCAAGGCAAAGCAATCATAGGGCTGGCAGAACCTGGCATTAGCAAGCAGAGGTGGAAGCTAGCAAATCCTGCCTGCTGGGAAGTAAACAACCTCACAGTGGTATCAGAAAGACTGAATGAAATTTTACTATAAACTTCAATGGCATGTCTTATATTAGAGTAGGCATCTATAAATGATTTCTTGAACCCGTCTCAAACCCTGGAAGAGCAAACACCAGACCAGAGACTTTTATCTTTCCCAAAGCTAGATATTTTTCTCTCTGTCTAGAATATCGGTCTTTCTTGCATCCATCCCACCAGTGAGTTTCCTCCTCCTAAATAGTGGGAGATATTTACATAATTTCACAAAACTACTGTCAATTAAATTCACACTGAGCATCTAATACTAAAGCACTTTCCCAAACTTTAGGGGGCTACAGAGTCAACTAAGCGAGATTCACAATACTCAGGAGATTCCAGTTTATTTGGGGAGACAAGACTAAACCACTAAAGAGTGTCAGCAAATAATAGCCCTCATTCCAAGGGTCAGGGATTTCTGCCAAATTGCTGAGTGTGTCTATCCATTAACATATTCAGGAAAAGGGAGGAAACCTACAGGGAGGGTCCGTGGATTCACTGAGCCCTCTGTGGGACGCACTTAGGCCAAAACTTCATTTCTCACCTGAGCACCAAGCGTTCCCACTCTGACTTGTGGATCAGAGGGGCATTTGGAGACCCAGTTACTAGTGTCACCTCAGAGCCAATTCAGTGTCTAGTAAATCCCTGCAAGGTTGGAAGTCTTCTTTTCCCCCAGTGCATAGTAAGCTATTAAATGATCAAAGGCCCCTTTGGGGAAAGCTTGGAGGAATAGTTACAGAACAGAGTTGTAGCAAAGCTGCATGTTAGTCCTCAAGGGGCCAGACTCCCCTTCAATCAAGGGATTCAGGCTCTGCGATCTGGCATAAGCGTCAATAGTAGGTAAAAAGCTAAAACCTCCATTGTACCCAGTCGAATTAAGTTCCTAGATGTCAGACCTAGAGTGTTACTGTTATTCAGAGGAAGTACTATTTCAGTAGGCTGCCCATCTGTTTCATTTCTAGGGACACAGTAATCACTTAGACGTGGCCAAAGAGCAGCTAACTTGTTTACCTGTTTGTCGCTCCTGCCCATTACAGTGATTGTGTCTACTTTGTCTCTAGCACTAAGAGCTATTCTTTGACCATTAATTCTCCAGAATCCCCATGGAAATCAGGGAGCACATCTAGTAGCTGCATCTCATGTATACAGAGGAAGCCACCATAATGCTTTTCAAAGATGCTGAATGCCCTTGTCACTAATACGTGACAATTTCTCCCCTTAATAAAGCAAATGTCTCCTAGGACCTCCCGAGAGATAGAGCGGAAGTGGGGAAGAAGGGTATGTAGTTTGCATATGATAAATCCATTCCCATAGTCCTATCTCATCCAGCATTTGGAGTGAATTTCTATATTATGCACCAACATCACTGAATTTAGGCCATCGGTGAGTCGAAGTTTCAGTCCACTAATCAGTAAGCTAATTTTCAGAGCCACTTCTAACATTAGATCCATCATCTCTTGTAAGTGCACCTATATAATGACTTCAGTTTGATCCATTTTAATATTCTGTCCCCCTTGTTTTAAAACCCTTAGGATCCATTCCCACATGTGTTCCCCCAGATTTATGCTCATATAAATTAGTACATCTTGCACTAATTTTGGAGTACAGACTACTTTTTTTCAGGTCAGACAGAGGCATCAAGAGATAGGAGGTGAGAGGCTTGAGGAGAACAGGCATCCTTTTGCAAGGCATCTGCTGTAGGTGAGGCTATTACTGGGACCTCAAGAAAGGGAAGCGGACTTTGTCAGTCCTAAAAGAGCAGGCTGCTTCCTCTAACAAGAGAGGCCTAAAGAGACTTGGGAGTTCAAGATTCTCAATTTCAAACAAGTCAGCCCAGATAGAAATTCAATATGACTGTGACTTCAATTTTTGTTATAATTCTACAACCCACATAACTAAATTCCAAGTCTGATTTTCATCAAGGTTGGCCCTGTATGTGGAAAGAGATTCTCCTAGGGTCCCTGGAAAGCCCTTTGGTTATCTGAACATTTGAGTTGAGAGTTTAAACTTATCATTGTCTGTCTGCGAGTTCTCCAATGCAGCTGCAAGCAACTATTCCACATCAAGGTCCTCGTAGCTATTTTCATGTTAGTCAAGTCCAGTACCTACTTCGTCCCCAAAGGGCTTGGTACAGGAAGTACTTTATCACAGTCAACCAGGGGTGAAATATTATGATATTACTACTGCACGCTGAGAATTAATAGTAACCCATAGTGCTATGTCAGCCAGTGTCCAATCAGGAAAATAGACCACAGTAGGTATATCAACAGAAAATAATAATAATAATAATTGATTACTGGAAGGCTGATAAAGCAAAAAGGAAACAGTGAGTTATCATATAGATAAAAACTGGAGGAACCTACAAATCCAGATGGTTTCACCAGCAGGTTCTACCTATTAGTCAAGAAAACAGTAATTCCAATCATACACACTTCTTCCCAACTCACTAAATGAGGCAGCCATAACTTTTATATCAAACTCAAGGATAGTATAAAAGAAAAATTATGTTTCTGTTTCATAAAAGAAACAGAAAATACCAGTAAGATCAATTCAGCAAAATATAAAAAAAAGATAATAAATTCTACCGAATAGTATATATTTCAAAAATGTAAAGTTGATTAAATATTAGAAAATCAATTAGTGCAATTAAATCTATTAACATATTAAAGAAAATATGATTCAAACATCTCAATAGATGGAGAAAAAAGTAATTGATAAAATTTAATGTCCCTTCATAAATTTTAGAAATATTTTTGGTACCAAGAAATAGAAGTAATTTGCTTAGTATGACAAAGTTTATCTATTAAAAATTTATAGGAATATAATATAATATACACTTTGAGAGCTTTCCCTTTGAGATATGGACAAAATAAAAGATGCTTCTATTACTATTTCTTTTTCAACATCGTATTAGGGCTGTCAGCCCATGCAGTCAGGCAAAACACAGAAATAAAAGAGATAGTGAATGGAAAAGAAGAAATAATATTATCATGATACACAGATAATGTGACTGTATGCATTTAAAATATCTAGAAGAATCTACAAAAAAATTTCTTAGAATTAATTTAAGAATTTCAATGTTTCTATGTGTAAAATCAATATGCAAAAAATCAATTGTAGAAACCACTCTGAGATAAGAGTAGTTTGTTTTGAACTACATTTATAAAATATTTTTAAAACCAACTATTTGTGATTACAGAGGACAACCAAAAGCAGTCAGAAACTGGTGAAAAGTCAAACCTTGAAATAAGGAAATTGTCGTGGGTCTGTTTTTGCCCAAGGATACTCGGTGGTCTACATGGCATGAGACATTTAGATGTCAAACAGAAAGCTCTGGCTCACTGGCTTAAGAAGTCAGTAAATGGGCTCCCAGAGCAGCTAAATAGCAAGAGGGGAAATTCTGAGAAAGAGTGAGGTATCAGAACAGCCTCCAAATGCATGTATAATTCCACCCAAATCCTTGACCAACCCCTGACCTGCATATAGATGGGAGAGATTCTAAGAATGGCAATAAGAAACAACAGCTGCATGACTGAAAGAATTGAGCAAGGATTTCAACTTTGCTTACTGGGAAAGCATTTGGAGTTTGAGCCCAGCCAAGTTAATTACTCGCTAGAACAAAAATAAATATTCTTCAAAGGAAGAGAACAGAATCCAGAGTCTCTACAACTTATCATCAACAATATCTAATGTAAAATAATAAAAAAGAAAAACTAGACATGGGAATGGGCACAAACAGAAAAATATGATGTAGAGTCAAGAGAAAAATGTCTGTATAAACCAACCTCTAGATAACCTAGATGCTAGCTAAAATTACTAGACAAGAACTTAAAGAAACTGTTAGAAACATATTCAAGGACTTTAAGAAATTAATATCATAATGAACAGACAGATAGAAATGTCTGCAAAGAAATAGAAACTTTCAAAAAAAACAAATGAAAATTCAGAATTGAAAAGTACTATCTCTGAAATGAAAAATGACAAGATAGTATTAATAGCATACTGGATATACTATAAGGGCAGTGAGCTTATTAAGAAATCATTAGAAAGTACCCCATCTGAAGAAAAAAAAAAAAAGAAAACGCTTTTGAGAAAGGAGCAGAATTTCAATGACCTCTAGGACAACATCAAGAGGTCTAACATACATGTAATTTGAGTCCCAGAAGGACAGCAGAGAAAGACTAGAGATGAATACATATTTTTTAAAAATATGGTCAAAATTTTTTCAACTTATGTGACAAATGTAGACATACACACGCAAGGATGTCAACAAATCCTGGTATGAATAATCACAATAAAAAAAATCACACATAGGTAAATTATAGTAAAAATGTTGAGAACTAATGATAATCTTGAGAGCAATCAGAGGAAATTGATATGTCACATACAGAGAATGAACAATTAGAATTATGGCTAAGTTGCTCATAAAAAACAATCAAAGCCAGAAGACCATGTAAAGACATCTTTAAAGGGTCAAAGGGGAACAAAATCTATCATCCCAGAATGCTAAAGCAAAGGAAACTATCTTTCAAAAATGATGATGAAATAGAGACATTTTTAGAACAAAGAAAACTGAAGGAAACAATCAGCAATAAACTTGAACTACAAGAAATGCAAAAAGTTCTTCAGATTTGAGAGAAATAATACCAGATAGAAACTTGGATTTATTGTAAAACATAAAAAGCACCCAAAATGGTTAGTAGTAGATGAAAGAATATTTTTTCTTTTAATTTCTTTTAAAGGCATGTAACTATTTAAGAAAAATTATGACACTGTATTGTGGGATTGTTAACATATGTAGATATAATTATAAAATATCAATAGCACAAAGAACTCAGAACTATATTCTTGTAAGATTCATAAATTTTATGCAAAGTAATAACTATTAATTCTAAAAATACTTTGGTAAGTTGAGGATGCATATTGTAATCATTAGAAAAACTTCTACAAAGTAATGCAAATGGGATAGATTAAGGATACAAAAGAAAAAAGGTGGAAAGGTGACACGGAACATTCATCAAGATAGGCAATATACTGGACCATAAATCCAGGCTCAATACATTTCAGAAACTTCACAGGAGATCTGTGCAGCGCACTTACAGGTCTACTGCAGGAATGTGAATACACTCATTGGATTGTGACTTAATACAATAATTTTGGACTATACACATATATATGTACATATACATATATGTATTTACAAATGTGTATATATTTTTATTTGACAAAACAAAGGGGCAAAATGTAAATAATTAGTGATTCTGGTTTAAAGATATATGGTAGTTTCTTGATTCATTATTGCAACTTGTCTAAGTTTGCAATTATAATGAAAAAATTTTTAAGTATCCCTATATACCAGAAAACAGGAAATGAAATGTTTAAAAAGATACCATTTACAGCAAAGTACCTAAGTCTTTATGAAGAGAACTATAAAATTTGGTGAAAGACATCAAAGAAAATCTAAATAGTTCTGTCACATACATTAAGTATAAGACTCAATATTGTAAAGGTTTAAATACTCCCAATTTTTTTTTTGTAGATCTGCTGCTATTTAAATCTAACTTTCAACGGGATATTTTTTTTTTAGAACTTGACAAGTTGAATCTAAAATTTATATGGAAATGCAAAAAGCCAAGATTAAGCAAAACACTCTAAAAGAGGAAGAAAAGCTGGGAGGACCTGCTTTATCAGTTGCAAGACTCATTCTAAATCTAGAGTAATTAAGGTAATATAATATTGGTACAGGATAGACCTACACACATATGGAGATTTGATATATGACAGAGGTGACATTGCTGATCAATGAGAAATGGGTAACGTGATCTGTAATAACTACATAACCATTCAGAAAAAATTAAATTGGATCTCTAACTCTCACCATACACAAAAAACAACTTAGAAATGGATTAAAGACCTGCCTACAGGAAGCAAAACAATAGAGATTTTCAAACAGGATATAGGACCATGAGTCCCCAGCGATTCACCAAGCTGCCCTAAGACACTGCATCAACCTCATGGTGGTGTCATGGGATATTTTTAATTTCTGAGAGATCCTTGACATCTGTCAGACACTGCACAAATAACTAGCTCTAGACAGTTTCAACAATAGATCAAGCTACAGTCCGTTCAATGACATCATATCTCTGTGAAGCTAGGTTTTTAGCAGTTGCTTTAATTTAAAGCAAATACCCCTAAAAATCAACATGCAACAGGAAATCTTATTCCCAGTGTTGAGAACTTGTGCAGTGTCAACAGGTACACAGATCCCTTAGTAAGTAATTGTAGCTCTTTACAAATGAAAAAAAGTACATTTTTTCTTTATATGTGTATTATGTTTTTAAATGACTACAGAGTAGTTAGAACATAAATGCTTATTAAATTATTTGGACCTACCTACCTAATAAATGGAAGTGTTTGGTATTTCTTTTTATCTAAGCACATTATGAAAAATAACTGAGATATTAATGGCCCTATGAATTGAAAAAGTTGAGAACTTTTGATACAGAATATATATGTGACATCAGAGTAGGAAAGAATTTCTTAAACAGGAGACATAAAACACTAATCATAAAAATAAAATAAAATATAAGTTCAAATTTCTTAATATTAAGAACTTCCATTCATCAAATGATACCACAAAGATACTGAAAAGGCAAAGTCACAGAGTAAGGGAAGATATAAATAATGTATAAAATTAACAAAGAACACTCCCAGGATATATAAAATTTCCCAAATATTAATAAGATAAAAACAACTTTGTACAAAATTGGGCAAAAGGCTTAGACACATCACAAAATCGGAAATCCATATGGCAAATAAACTTGAGAAAAAGTATTTATTCTCACTAGAAATAAGCAAAATACAAACTAAAGCACAATAAGAAAATAAAATCATAAAACTTCTAGAAGAAAACAGAATAATATTATACTTTGTGATTTGGGGTAGGCAAAAACATTTTAGATAGGGCACAAAAAGCTCAAACTGTGAAAAATTTTTGATAAGAGGGACTTCACCAAAATTAAAAACTTCTCTTCAAAAAGCACTCTTCAGAAGATAAAAATACAATACTGGGAGAAAGTATTTGCAGAACACATATCTGTTAAAGAACCTGTCCAGAATATATAAAGAACTCTTAACAACTCCATTATAAGAAAACAACCAGATTTTAAAATGGGTAAAAGATTAAAACAGACACTTTATACCAAAGTCAACAAAAAAAAGTCCAATGAGCATATAAAAAGATGCTCAACATCATTAGCCAACAGAAAAAAAAAAACTGTAAAGTACAAGAAATCATTACATACACTGGAATAGCTAAAAATTAAAATACAGAATATACCAAGTGTTGGCAGGAATGTGAGGTAATAGAACTCTGATAGACGGCTGGTATGTAAAGTGTAACGTGATAAAACCATTTTGGAAAACTATTTGGTGGTTTCTCATAAAGTCAAAATTACTCCTACCCTATGACTCAGAATGTCACTGCTACATAGTTATCCAAGAGAAAGGAAAACGTAAATCCACCGAAAAAAGACTTGTATTAAGGATGTCTTGGAAGCTTTAGTCATAATTGCCCAAAACGAAACATTCCAAATGGGGACTAGATAAACTGGGACACATTGATACAACAGAACACTACTGAGCAAACTACTGATATACACCCAACAACACAGAATCGCCAAGGCATTCTGCTAAGGAAAAGAAGCCAGGCACCAAAGACTATGTTCTAGATGATTCCATTTATCCGACACATGGAAAGGCAAACCTATAGTGACAGAAAACAGATCAGTGATAGAGGTAGGGAACTGATAGCATAAAACGGAAAGGAAATTTGGGGGTGACGGAAATGCTCTCTCTTGGCTGTGGTGGAGAATGCGTGTGGTGATAAATCCATGATGCTACACAGTTGTTAAAGTCATCAAACTGCACACTTCAAATGAAGGAAATTTATCATATGTAAATTATAACCCAATAAACCTGATTTTTGAAATGTTAACCAAAGGAAAAACAACACAATTAGCTATCCTGAAATACCAACCAGATGGGCAAAATTTTAAGAGACTGTTGGCAAAGATGAGGAGCCCCAGGAGCTTCTAGAGAAGCAGACTGTGAGACAGAGCCTGGGGTAGGAGTTTATTAGGGATCAGCCTCTCATAAAGGGGAGGGGAACAGGAGCAAAGGCACAGGCTTCACACAGCCTGGATGGGGTGCTCTGGACAGTTGCCCATCAGAGCGGTCCCACAGCAGTCCAGAATGGCCACACCTTTGTCCCCACAGCCCACAGTCAGCTGAGCCGGACTGTCCCGGGAAGGGCATGTCCTGGGGTGGAGGCAGACTCTGAATTTGCTGAGCTGGGCAGAGTCTTTCTGGAAGGTGACTCTATCTGGCACACCTTCGGGTCTACCACAGGCACAAGGACACTCTACTGATTGTGTTGTGACTGAACCCAGTCACTTTGGGCACCAGTCTGGCACAGTTTAACATGCTCAGGCCCTGTGATTCAGCATTCTCCTCCTGGGTATATGTCCTAGTGAAATGCATCCCCTTGTGTATTGAGATTAAGACCCATCCCAGCACTGTTTGTAATGACCCCAAACTGGAAACACTTCACATCAGTGATAGAACACACAAGTAAATTATGGTACAGACGTATAGTGGAATAACCAATAAATTATCATACATCAATATATACATGTAAAAGACATACATTATGTAGCAATAAAAATGAATAAGCTATAGTAACAAGATTCACATGGGTGAATCTCATTAACATAATGCTAAGCAAAAAAAAAAAGAAGATACAAAAAAATAAATACAGTGTGATTACCTCCACATAAAGATTTTAAATTGGCAAAACTAAACCCTGTGGTTTAGGAATGGATATATAAATTATCCATCTATGAAGAGGAGCGATGAAGTTATTGTTGCAGAAGCCAGGACAGTGGTTAGCCAAGTTTTAGCCATGTGGGTGTTCATTATAACATTAACCAAGATGTACATATATTTGGGGTACTTTTCTTTGCACATGTTACATTTCACAACAAAAACAAAGAAAAACATAATGGTTAAAGGAACTGGGCAAGTTTAGCCTAAAAAGAAAGGAAGGCCCGGGGGTCATACAATGGTTAGCAGGTACCTAAAGAGCTGTCCTACAGGGCTCAGCTAAGACCTTTGAGAAAAAGAATTTCCTAATGATGCAAACCCATGAAACGGGCCTCCAGGCTCAGCTGTTTCCTGGGCCTATACAACCTGAGGCCAAGGTGAGTGACATGGGACAGAGAGGAGGCTCAGTGACCTCAACCTTTCTTCCAGCTCTGAGGTCCTGAGGTACAAATAACGAGACCTCGATAGGAAAGTAGGAAGAGCAGAGGCTGATGGGAGCCAGGAAGCCATTGCACAGAAAGAAACAAAGAATGAATGAGCTATGTTTACTTTTAAAATAAATGTCTGTGAGCTCACTTACCCTGCTATTTCTACCCAGCTAAACCTGTTCCACTTGTGGCCTTCTGGGCTCTAGGTCTCAGCCAGCCTGAGTCCATCAGAGACTATACATCCGAGCACCTCCAGGTTGGTCACCACCCAGCAAGAGGAGGAGCAGGGAGACACAAGGCAAGGTAATACCACCACCAAACCTATTGATAATGAAAATGAGCACTGGCCATGTGTCTTGCATACATTTTCCCACTTAAATAATCCAGCTGTGTTTATGCCTCCAACCCATACTGTCACATCCACCATAACTTGGAAGATTAATCCACCCACATTTACCATAGCAATCAGGAATGGCCTGACAGAAAGTGAGCTCAATTCCATTATGACAGTCTTTAGGGTGGGGGTGATCTGGTCCTTACTCTGGACAAAAAGAAGCATCCTGCCACCTCCCACAGATTCCCCCCTCTCATCTCCTTGGCTGCCATCTCCCTTGCTTGTCATGTAAATAACAACCTTCTGCACTGTCCATCGTATAATACCTCACGTTAACATAGCACATCCTGTGGGTGAGACAGGCTAGAAGCTCCTCATACATGTTTCATTCATTCACCCTAACACTGTTTTACGGATGAGCAAACCAGCTTGCTTAGGGAGAGCTGCTGGAACATGGCGGCTACAGTTCAGTGGCTATACCGACTGGTCAAAGGGAAGGAAACAAAGAAAAAACTCAGCATGTCCAACGACTTGGAAGAAAACTACTTCGAAGAGTGCACATGTGCATGAGTTTACATCTAGCTAGGAACCTGCTCCGTGTGCAAGGAAGGGTCCTGGGTCAGCTGGGCAAACTCACAGTGCTGCCCAACAGGATTTCTCCCGCCAGGCACATAACCCCACCCCGTCCCCAGGCCCCGCCCCCTCCCCAACAAAAGCGCAGGTTCACATGCACAGAGATTGCCACCGTCCTGGCCAGACCCTGAATCACGCGTGACTCACTCGTCAGCCGATTTCTCCGCAGAAAGCTCTTAACAGTTAATTTCTGGCTAATTTATTATCCTTCAGCTTAGCCCTACAGCGCCATTAGCTAGGAGCCTGACACGACTGAGTGAAATATTGTCTAATTTATTATCTTATTACTCCTCTGGAACAGGATCAATTAATTACCCATTAAAGTATTTCAGCTGGGGAGATTTATTGGGGGCCCTCTGCCTTTTAACAGATGATTAGTTATACATGTTTGTTTGCTTGAAGAGCAGAGACTAGCAAATGAATAGAGGTGCTGGAGGAGAGGAGAGAGGAGAGGAGAGAGGGAGCTGGTGCAGCAGGAGGCAGCTAATGGCTCTCCTCTGACTCCATGAAAATGGAGCAGTCAATGACAAGAATTATCGACTCATTCACTTGCGGTTTTGAGATAACCATATGTACAGGGGAAGCGGGGGAGGGGGAAGAAAAACCCTCACTCAACTGCTTTTTCCATTCAATAAATTCGCTTCAGAATATATTGGATTGGGGTTTGATGGCTATTTCGTGTTTTGCAGAGTGCTGACACTGGTATGATTCAGTAATTATTGTTTCTTTTAAGTTATTGCTGTAATTTTGCTCTCTAAGATCCCAATCAATTTCTGCCTCTCAAGGGCACGCTTGAAAAGCGATATTTGAAAACAGCCCTCTGATAGATTGTGCTGCTAGACAGTGGCTGAGACAAATAGCCTAATCTGGCACAAATTAGCTTGGCTTCCACAGATAGTTTTATACAGCAATGTAAATTATATTGTCAGGGCTAGTCACTTTCCTGCTTAGAGTGCAGCTAACAAGGAACCGTGGAGACATTATCGGTGCTGCTGTGCACTCCCAGGGCTGCTGCAAAGCCATTTGTAAGGGGAGAGAGAGAGTGAGAGGGAGAGAGAGAGAGAAAGAGAGGCTGACTTTGGGTAACAAAGCAAGGTAGGCAAGCAGAAGTGACCTAGAACAAGGATGCAGCAGCTATGACTTCTGATTGGGACTGAACTAAGCCACTGGAAGGGGAGGCTACTGAGCTGTATGTATGCTGGGCTGGTCCAATCCATAGGAGAGACGGGGGACAGAGTGGCGGGCTCTGTGCGGAGGGCTGGGGGCCGGACAGGCAGGGCTCCGTTGGGCGGCGGCAGCAGAGAGCAGGAGACCTGAACCCCAGTCTCCTTTCCGCCCCGGAGAAATGGTTTGTGCTGGCCTAGGAGCCGGGGAGGGCCGGGGAGATGTGCTGAGCTGAGCGGAAGTGAAAGATTGTGCTGAGCAGAGCCGGAGGGAAAAGTGCTGAACAGGGCGGGCGGCCGCACCGCCCCAGCCGTCCTTGCGAAGGGTGGCAGGACGCGGACCAGCTCGGGGCCAGGCTCCCCGCGGGGGGCGAGGCCTTGAGACTGCGAGGGCTCCGCGGGGCCTCCATTCCCAGCACCCAGGGGGGAGGCGGGTTTCGCTCAGCTGGAAGAGAAGCCGGCCTCAAAGGGGTCCTTCCCGTGCCAGGCCTAGGGGGGCATCCTGACCCCTCGTCTCACATAGAACTTCTCTGCCTGGCACTCCGGACCCTCCGGAGTCTGGCTCCACTCGCCCCGGCCACTGCGGTGCCCACGCCCCTCATCATCACCCTTCGCCCAGGTCGGATTCACCCCCTTCACCGCCCTTCACAGTCTTCCTTCCCCTTCCTTCTCTCACACCTAGCACCCACTGTCTTGTTGCATCAGAGAGATCTCCACCTCTGGGCGCCTCCTCACAACCCACCCCCACCCAGCCCACCCCCCGCCGCCAACTTCCAGCCTGTCCTGGGCCTGGCAGTGGATGGAATGCTGCCTGGCTCTCATCTGACATCTGCCCAATCAGATTCCAAGTTCGCAGGGGCCTGACCCTGAGCACCTTGTGTGCTGGGACAGGAGCAGGCCCAGCCCCAAGGGAAATAGCCACAGCTAACCTAAGTAGCCCTGGGAACGCCCCAGGCGTGGGGACACAGAACCGCTCTGGAATATGTCAGGGGTCACCTGTGAGGTTCAGGGGAGGAAGGGTCAGTGGGGGCTGACCAGGGTAATGCCAGAGTCTAGGAAGACAGTGGTGAATACAGAAATATCACATCAACCCACCATACAGGCCTCCATCCTCCCAGTTCTAAGCTCTCGCTGGCCATCCTTCCTTGTCAGACTGACCATGCATTTCTCATAGAAATGAGGACACTTACCATATTTTCCCATGCATAAGACAACCCCTACTTTTCTAACCCAACATTAAGAAATCGCTATCAACCGGTCACTCCTGTGTATAAGACAACCCTGAATTTTTGGTCTAATAATTTTAGACAAACATATCATCTTACAGTAACTGAAAGGCTTCTGAGAGAAAACAGCTTCTCTACAAATGTCCTGGGCCTCCTTGTCTGATAAAGGCCAAAAACATTTGCTCCATTAAAGAAAGATTTTTGCTTTGAGTTTAATTAGTCTTACCTGCCCACCCCGTTCTCATCTGATACTTCTGAACTGCTCTGAGCCAGGTGCTTTCCCATTCCTACTTAGAGTTTACTTATTCCTCACTCACTGCAAGAGAGAGGCTGGTGTCACCCACTGCTTGGTTTATTTGGAAAATGAGAGCCATGTGCATAAGTGACAAAAGTACGACATAAGCAAGAATGATGTTGACTCTTTCCATCCAATATGTTAACAGTACTGTTGTCAGGCAGAAGAGCACTTGTATCTATTGAACCCTATTATGCCATAGGTAACGCAGCAAATGCTTTATGTAACTCAGAGAACTTTTGAAATTAATTAGGGTCATGCTGCAAAAATAAACCCAAAAATGCATGATAGCTCCAACACTAGAAAAGTGAATTTCTCACTTACACTTATAGAACGGCATCCCAAGTGAGTAGGGAAGTGCTCCTCCAAGCAGTGATTGAGGGGCCCAGCATCCTTCCATCTTGTGGCTCCATCATCTTCACCAGGCGGCTTCCAAGCTCTCTCTGCTCTTCTGCATTCAGTCTGAGGGGGAAAGAACACGGAGGTCTGTCCCAGACCACATCACCTCTGCTCACGTTGAATGCATGAGAACTCATCATAGATTCCCAGATGCAACTGCTATGCTCTAGCTGGGCAACTCCCGGCAACAACCCCTCTGCACCACAGGAGAGGATCAAGAATCTTCCATGGACAGCTAGTCATCTCTACCACATCATCTAAGCATGATTACCCTCATTTTACGAAGGAACCTGAGGTATAATGTCCAAGATCACACATCCAGTAAATGCAGAGCTAGAACTTAAAACTAAGTCTGTCCTATATGAAAGCCTATGTTTATTCCACGCCATCAAATTAAACCATACAGAAAAACAAAATCTAATCAGGAAAATAAACTTCAGAGAAAATAATCAGTCATTTTCCCCAAGACTCACACTAGAGAATTGGTTTTAGAACACCTAGTTCTCAGGGCTTTTACAATCCGATGGGTGTACCCTGGAGCCACACTAACCCTGGAACTTAGAAAATAAAGCTGGATTCATCTCCTTTAAGAGCAATGGCAGAAATTAATACCCAGTTTTGCAAATGATGAAACTGAGACTCAGAGAGGGTAAGTGATTTGCTTAAAGTCACACAGCAGGCAGGACTAGAACCTAGTCTGCTTACTCCAAGTCAAGGGCATAATGCTCAACTTTCCACCCCTCCTACCTCATTGGGGCTTTTCACACCACAGCTAGAAAAGAAATAAAAGACCATCATAGTCTCCCTGTTGAAAGCCAGCTTAAAACACCTATTACCCGAACCAAGAAATATGGGTGTTGTGAGGATCCCACTCTCCTTTGCCCTGAATGGTCTAAAAATGAAAAAAAATTGAACACTCCACCAACACAGAGGTCAGGATAGTCTCTATCAATTCATGGGGGAGAAGAATAAAACTCCTCAAAGGCACTGACTTTGTCCTATTTTATTTATAGCCACAAGACCTAGTGTAGTACCTGAAACTCTAATGGCACTGCAATAAGCATCTATTAGACGGGTGTGTGTATGGAGGAGTAAATGAATGCATTCCTCGTTTTCCCACCAAGAACTAGTAATCAAGATGACTTTCAGGCAGAGGGACAGGAAAAATAAGTCCCTTCTATTCATCTATTGGTTTTTGGACCATAACTTATTGTATTATTATTTTTATGTTTTCTCTAGTGATTATAATACGTAGCTTTAACTTTCCACAATATAATTAGAATTGATAGTGCACATTTTCATGCAAAGTGTAAAAACTTTGCCATCATGTAGGTCAATTTGCTATCTTTCCTCATCTTTATGCTGTCGTCAATATGTGTATTACATCTACTGTGTCGTATATCCCGCAAGACAATGTTAGAATTTATGCTTTAAATGCCATATATGTGTGAAAGGAATTAAGAAAGAAAAAATAGTATTCTTTATTTACTCCAGAGATTTACCATTTTTGATGCCCTTCATTGCTTCCTAAAGATTTGCTTTTCCGTCTGGTATCATTTCATTGCAATCTAAAGAACTTCCTTAGGCATTTGTTGTAGTGTAGGGCCTGCTGGCAATAAACTCAGTGTTCTTTTAGCTAAAAATGTCTTTATTTTGCCTTCATTCTTGGAAGATGCTTTCACTAGATATAAATTTTGGGTGGACAGGCTTTTTTTTTTTCATTTTTAAAGATGACCTCCCATTATTTTCTTATCTCTATTAAATCACTATGTCACCATATATAATGTGTCCTTTGTCTCTGACTGCTTTAAAGATTTTTCTCTTTATCCTTTGGGTTTTTTTTTGTACTTGAATTATGATGCACCGAGGTGTAGTTTTCTTCATATATTTTCTGTTTGGGGTTTGCTGAGATTCTTAAATGTATAAATTTATTTTTCATCAAATTGGGGAAATATTTGCTCATTATTTCTTCAAATATTTTTTTCTGCACAATCCTTTCTCCTCTTTTGGAACTCTAACCAAACACAAGTTAAACATTTTGACATTGTCTCATAGGGACTTCAAGTTCTGTTACTTTTGTTCATCTTCTTTCTTTCTATTCTTGGGATCAGATCATTTATATTGAGCTATCTTAAAGTTCACTAATTCTTCCTCATTCATCTCCATTCTGCTTTTAAGTCCACTCAGTGAATTTTTATTTCAGATTTTTTTTTCTTCTATTTGGTCCCTTTTTTTTTTTAACAGTGTCTATTTCTCCACTGAAATTTTATGTTTTTAATTCATTGCAGTATATTTCTCTTATGTTAATGAATATAGTTATGATAGCTACTTTAAAATCCTTATCTATTAATTTGGGTCAAGCAAAGGACAGTCTTCCCTGATTGGGTTCTCTCTTAAAAATAGGTCACATTTTTCCAGCTATTTCTGTGCTGAGTAGGTTGGGATTATATTCTGGTTATTGTCAATGTTGTGGGTAATCTGGATTCTGTTACATTCTGCTGAAGAGTGTTGAGTTGTTTTTGTTGTTGTTGTTATAACAACAATTAAAGCAATTAAATTGGTTGGACTCAAACTGCAAATTCTGTCCCTTGGGTGGCAGCTCAAATCTCAGTTCAATTCTTCTATTTTTAGCTGAGCTGCTTGGATGCTTCCCATGCATGCTTGAAGCAGAGATTTAGGTGGAGTTTATATTTAGCAGTTGTGGTTACCCAAAACTCTGTCATCTGGTTCCTTAGGCCAGAAAGACTAAAGGCTCTTGATAGGAGTTTTAACTGCCTCATGTAGTGCTGACATAGCTAAAGGTCATAATATATGGGAAATTTATCCCATATTACTCTCTTCCTCCAAGTGTCAATTGTACCTTCAGGGGGCTGTATTTGGATTTTGTCTAGAGTTTATAGATTGCCTGTTTAGAGAGGCAGAGGTTCTGGTTAGAGAGGATTAGTCTAATAGGAGCCTACTTAGCCATTCTAGAAGCAGAACTCTCCCAATATATTTTGAGAGGGGAAAAAAAAAAGCCAACTATTCCAATAAGACCAGCCCTCATAGTGCCTTGGTCTTCTGCATTTCATAAAATTTTCCAAAACTTCCAAAGGTGAAAGAGGTGTGTTTATGGTGGGGATGTGAAAGGAACGGAATGCAACCATAAATTAAGACATTACTGATTCTTTAACATACATCAATATGGTATCCTCATTAACATGTCAACAAGCATTTACTGGGTGTTCACTATGTGCCACACAGGGAATTTTCAGCCAGGGCACTTGATGGATAGTACATGTCAAATCTCTTCCAACTCTGATTAATATGAATATAGGGGTTGCCTTGTACTACCTGAGGCACAATTAATAATAAAAGTTACTGTTTTGTGTGCCATGCATTGACCCTAATCATCACAAGAATTCAGCATTTTTGTCATCTCTTATTTTACATGAGCAGTGTTAGGAAGTGGAAAACAATCAGGTGTTAAGAGACAAATATCCCTGGGTTTGAATGTTAACCTTGACACTCGCTAAATGACCACATCCTGCAGCAAATTGCTTCATGTCTGTGAGCCTCAGTTAACTTACCTATAAACTGAGCATTCGAAGTTGTAATGATAAGAACTAACAGGAATAGACACCTCATACAAAACCTGGCTCATAGTAGCTTTTTCTTTTTATAGATGAGAATTCTTAAGATTAGAAAATTTAAATAACTTGCTCTTACCATCAGGAAGTTATTTTGCCACCTAAGAAGTGTCATAACTAGGTTTCAACTGTCATGTCTATGCACTTTCTTTAGAATTGGCTGCATCATCTCTATTATAACCACCAATTATCAAGTACCTGTTACATCTAAGAACTACACTAAGTGCTTTACGTACCCTGAAACTCACCAAAAGATAAAAAGTGCAAGATCCTTGGATCAGCCAAAGTTTTCCTCTCATGGAATCATCAGAATTGCAGGTTTTTAAGATCATTCTTACCAGCCCAGAGTTAAAATCTTCCCTCGGGGGAAGCACCTTTCCCTGATGGAGTTGCTGTCCACCCTAAACACCAGGGAAAGACACAATGGCTGTTCTCCTAGAGGGGCGGAGGTTCTGAAAATGGCTATCCGGTCCCCACTTTACTCAAGAATACATTTAGGTGGTTCAGAGGGGTGGGTGGAGAATGAAGTTTGGACAGAGGATTATACAAGGCCCCCTCAAGCCAACGATAGAGTCAGCAGTCCTCTGCTTCTTTGTGTGCTTCCGAGAGAATCAATTCGGGTATTACTCACACATCTTATATCTTGCATTTCGATCAAGTTCTCAGCTATAGTAAAACCTCTCTTGTCAAGCCTGTCATTAGTCAGTTCAAGATTCTCGAGGAGTATACAAGGCGGCCCAAAAGTAGGTGTGCAGTACAGTTTTCTTTTGTTGTGTGTCAATGTGTATGTGTCCTCATATAATCTGTTGTGATGAATTTCATTGCTTCAACCATATACCTTTTGAACCACTCTGTACACAGACCTCCCACACATACATAGTTATTTAAAGTGATCACTGAATTCACTTAAAAGCAATTATGTAGTCTGTTGGCCAGAGTCCACTTCTCTCCTATATAGCATAACATACTTTATTTTTTCTGTTTATGATCCCATAATGGTTGGCTTACATGTTGGTGTAAAATCTCAGTCACATTGTCAGACTATTGGGATTTCCAGGCCTGCATTTATTTGTCCAACAGATAATTATCAAATGCCTACCTGTGTCGGACACAGAAACCAGAGATATGCATGGTTGTGTTTCATGATCTCTATCGCAGCCTAATACAGTGGACAGGTTTCCTGGCTCTGAAGTCAGAGATCGAACTCAAACTCTGCCTCCTTTACTTCCTAAATGAAAGACCTTAGTTTGGTCATTTAATTTCACAGAATCACAATTTACACACCTGTAAAGTACAGATAACGAACCTGACATCTCTAACTAACAAGGTCCTACAAGATTCAAATGAAGTTATATAAACAAAAGCATTAAAATGATAAAATAGTATATAAATGTAAGTTCTCATTATGATAATTAAATATTAGGCATCGTTTATATTTATTGTTGTTTGCTTCCCTCACTGTACATTGCTAATAATTTTCAAGGACAGAGCTATTGTTGCTATTACTATAAAAAGTAAACACGGCATCATTATAGTAAGGCTTTGCATACAGTGGTAGTGGGTGAAGGGGAAAAGAAATTATTTGAAGATAGCATGTTCTTGCCAAATACTTTCATTTGTTGTATTCATCAAATAAAGACAGCAAAGCCTTCTTGGAGCTTACAACATCGGCACAAATATAGATACTAGCCACATAATTATTAGTTTCATCAGTGTTAGTAAAGAAGAATTTCGAAGGGCTATAAGAGCACAGAACAAGGAGAGGGTCCAAGCAGAAAGAAAGAAAACCCCACTGTGAAAATCACCCCAAACCGAGCTCTGGAGGAGAAATGGTAGTTAGCCAAGCAGGGAGGAAAGAAGGAGGAATGCCCCAACAAAGGGAAGAGTATGTTTGAAAGACAAGAATCAAGGGATGTCTCAGCCCATTTTAGGAGTTAAAATAAATTCTGTATCTCAGAATGGAGAGAATCAAGGTCAGAGAGCCATGAGATCAGCCCGATGACCTTGCCAGAGGTCAGGTCATGCAGGGTCCTCTAGAGCACATTACAATTTAGGTTGGTGAAAAGCCACTGAAGGATTTTAAATGAGGGTAATGTGATCATCTCTCCATTTGTACAGCGGCGTTGACAATGAAGTGGGGTGTAGATGTGAAAGGGCAGGAGTAGGTGTAGGCAGGCCAGTTAAGAACCGATTGCAATGGCCCAAGGAAGAGAGAATGGTGTCTTGTACCAAACAGGTGGCAATGGGATAGAAAGAAGTATCTGGATCTAAAATATGTAAGAGATATAAATGACTTAAGTTAGAGAAAGATCGGGGGTGCAGCAGTGAGGGAAAGAGAGAACTCAAGGATGATTGCAGGTCTTTGGTTTGAACCACTGGGTGTGACAATGATGATTACCAAGAGAAGAAACTGTAGAAGGAGCAAGATGGGGTGAGTGTTGGAGATGTTAAGTTTGAGGTGTTGGTGGCTGACACTTGTAATTGCCTTCCCAATATTCATTCTCGGGGGGGGGGGGGGGGGGGGGGGGGGGGGGGGGGGGGGGGGGCTGAGGGCTGAGAGAAAGGTGCAAAGAACCTCAAACTGACTACTCAGTTAGATAAACTGTCCTTATTCCTCGGGTCATGTTAATACATTTTCTTAATTTCTTATCATCCTATAATAAAACCCAGGGCCTTCTCTTTTTCATTTTTGCAATAGAATGCTCCAGGTCTTAACTGACTGCGCTGACTACAGGACTACCCAGCTAGTACCACAGTCCCTCGCTTAGCCTGTAACTGGGCACGGCCACACGGACCGAGTGTGTAGGTGCCATGAACAGCTGCCGGCTCACTTTCTGAAAAGGGCTGCCCTCAGCTTCCTGTCCCCCCTGTGGGCATGCTGGAACACAGCCATTCTGAAACAGCTTTCATCCTAGATGGAAAAGTAACAAGAGAGAAAAAAAATCTCAACTCCCTCCTTGGATGACTTGATGAAACAGATCCACCTGCCCTCCCTGAGATGCCAGGAAACTCTGGACTGTGGTGTGAGAGAGAAATCAACTTCAGTCTTACTTGAGCTACTGCATTTTGTGTTCTCTTTGTTACAGCCTAGTAGTCAAGCAGAGCTGTCTGGTAGAAAGTTGGCTAGAGAGTCTCAGGACAGTTGGTGAGTCTTCAGAACAAAAAGGGTCCTGAAGCTATGGCAAAGAGGTAAGACAGCCAAGGCAAGAGAGAAAATAGAGAGAGCAGAGACTTAGTCAAAACCCGAAGGACCCCAGCAGAAGGATCAGGTCCCCAAACCCAAGCTGATGAAGCCAACTGGGAAGTGACCGGGAAGGTGAGCAGACCCCAGGAGACAGGAGGGAGCACACAAGACAAGGGTCTGTTGACTTTAGTGTCTAGGAGCTCCTTGGTGACTTTGGGTAGAAGCATCAGGCCATGGAGGAGAGGAGAAGCCATATCCAAGTGGACTGAGAGGCAATAGAAGTGATGAGTTCACCCTGGTTGCTCAGAAGGGTGACTAGTAGCGAATCCCGAGGTGGCAGAGGCAGCATTTTTTAAGACAGAGGAGATTTGGACTTGGGTAAATGCTGAAGACAAACAACAGCATGAACACGGGTCACAAGACGGTGAGAAGGAATGGGACGATCTTCCAGAGCAACGTGGAGTAGCTGCCTCAGGAAGGAAGAGGTGGCTTCCATCTTCACAGGAAGCGAGTTTATGTAGCCACACAGCTGTTCCTCTAATCTGAGTGCAGGTTCACAACCCCCTTTAACATCACATTAGACAAGCCGGTTACCAAAGCAGTCAAGTGCAGCTAATAAGAGTTTTTGAATAAACATTTATAATAATGATCTAACTTTTGCAGTTTGGAAGCCAACCTAATTAGCGGATTCAGGATGCCAAAACTGTCTACATGTTATACGTACCGACGTGTATGCACAAAACGCATGCAAACCCCAATCCGAACGTTAGAATAAGAGCCCCTTGAAGGCAGGGATTTTACACAGTTTTTGTTGGGATCCCCAACTTCGGGGGGGTGCTCCATCAATAGTTTAGGAGTCAGTTAAGTTAGACTTTACAAAAACAATGATTTATCTTTACCAAATGATTCACCACTGAGTACCTTCAAATAGCCAATAACCCTGGTGCATTTAAAATTTGAATAGAAACTTACCTTCAAACTTGGGGTGTATAGTAGACTCTCCATTAACCGGAACTCAAGCAACCGGCACTCTCAAGCAAGTTTTTTGCTCGTCGTTTGAGAGTGCTGGTTGCTTAAGTCCTGGTTAACCGAGAGTCTCCTTACATTTACCTGGCATCTACCAATCCCCATGGGTGCCGGTTACCTGAGAGTCTACTGTAAATAAATTCAGCATTTTGAATTGTTACCAGAGATCTAGCCACTCCAGTGGTTTAGGGACATAGCTATTAAGTAAAATAAAGAGCTCAAACCCCCTTGCGTCAGTAAGAACGGATACAGCCATTGGAGAAGACACCAGTAGCAGAAAAATTTCTGCATTTCAAAAGCTGGGAGAAGGGGGTCAGGCGGGGGCGGGGGGTGTACAAAGAACCGTAACCCGACTAGCCAGTTGGATAACTTTGTCCCTGTGCCTCGGGTCATTTTAATAGATTTACTAAAGTCCTTATCATTGTATCGTGGGCTGGCCGAGTCTGGGGCCGACCTGCTTGTCTGGCCGCTGGGGTGAGTCTCTCGCTGAGGCCCCGAAGTGGTTACGGGAAGGAAACGTGCAGCAAAACGTGCTCTGGCTGCAGCTTTCGCTCGGGCTCCAAAGCTCACCCTACCATGTCCTTGGTTTCTGAATTATGAGTCTATTCACCCTCTTTGCCCCCTGTCAGGAGATGTAACTAAGACACACTGGCAGTTCCCGGAGAGCTGTGTTTCTCTCTTCTGGGTCACTGCAAGTAACCGGCGAGAACGCAGCTGGGGCGATCCGGTGCACGCGACCCCCAGCCTTCCGCCCTGCCTGCCTTCGGAAATGAAACAGGCAAGCGACGGGGAGCTTGGGAATGTCCAAGTCCAGAGAAAGCCGGTCCAGTCCCATCCCTTCGTTTTGCAGACAGGGAGACTATGCCCTGAGATGGGAAAGCACTTCGGCCGAGGCCAGGCAGCAGGTTAGCAGCGGCGCTGACCCTGGGATCTGATCTCCTGGCTTCTGGGTCTTGGTTCCCCTCAGAGGCCTCCACACGAGCTGTGACCCCCTTTCCAACCCTTTGGTGGCAGCCATTTCTATCTTTTTTATTAATACGTGGGCCGAGAAGGAGAAAAATGTACACATCTCTGTCCATGGGCTCTATTTTTTTTTCTAAGAAAAGATTTCTTTTGGGGTGGGATCTGCCCCTCAGTGACATATATTTGCATTTTCACATCCTTTTGTTTTATGCAAGAGTCCCCGGAAGGTCATGGAGACCTGAAAAATCACATTAGTGCCCCGGCTAACCTATTAGCATCTTTGCACTGCCCTCGCCCACCCCCATCCAAAAAAAAAAATTCACTCCCAAATAGCTAGCTAATCTGCCTGGGCTCCCTATTTGATTTTGCAAATTGATCCTCTCAAAGTACGGCCCCTAGGCCTCTGAGGTCCCCAACCCCGCCCCCAGTCCGTAACCAGGCCTTGGAGGTGGTCAGAGAGCAAAGCTAATCCTTGTAGGAAAAAGTCACACCTCCAAAGCCTCTTTTAATGCCTTTCAGGTGTTTGCACACATATGTTATTCAGACACAAACACACGTGCACATGCAAATACACATACACATATGTGGCAGCCCAGTGAGCCAAAAAAAAAAAAAAAAAAAAAAAAAAAAAAGACAGGCCCAGGCAGGGGAGGAGAAAATGTCCCCTTTATATCTGCAGGCTGCCTCCAGCAAAAGCATTCCTAAATCCGATAGGTTAAATATATTGCTGCCATTACACTCTACAAGAAACACATTCCATAAAGACGGAGGTGCTGTAAATTACACAAATATGATGCTAACAAGCCAGGAAACGCGCCGCTAATGAGGTCAGCTACAGAGCTCCCGCCGCGCTGCAAATCACGTGCCAGTCCTGCGTGCGAGGCGCGAGAGCGGCGTCGGGTCAGCGTTTTCCGAGCGTGTTTGTAACCTGCTGTTCGGTGTGTGGTTACACAGGTGGATAAAAAGCCTTTGGCTCTCCCCCGCCCCCACGCTCGCCCCCAACTTTGTTTATGCGTCACATACCCCAGCCACCAGCCAAGCATGCTCTGCATTAATGTAGCTGACTCTCATGCCTATTGTTCTCCTGCTCCGAGTAGAGAATTAGTCACTCAGATGTGTAAATATTGGTTACAGTTTTGAAGCGTGCAAGCTTTGTGTTTCCATCAGCCCCGTTCCTAGAGGAATTATGCATGCTGTTGGCACCGGATTTCGTACACACTGTATTTGCTAAAGCTCTAAAAATCAAATAAACATGTTCTCGGTTCCTGAATTATTAGTTCATTCACCATCTTTCCCTGTTAGGAGGGGAGACAAGAAACACACCAAAGTGGCATTTAGAAACTGCGACAAGATTTCTGCTTGGCATTTACAAGTGGGAGAACGATCAAGCCGCCCTTCCTGCGCCTTTGTCACGCGGCCCTCAGCGCAGCGAGCCACGGCGGCCTCGGACATCGCTCCTGCGCTCTCCGTGACCAAGACCTTCACCTAGAGTGGGTGTGCACGCAGCCTCCACTTCCAGGCACACCAGACGGGTGGATGGGGGCCCTCAGAGGTGCGCAGGAGAGGGCCGGCGCGGGGTTAGGAATCTAGGCACCAAAGACGTTCAGACCACCCGAATCCGGAGCCCCGTCTGGGAAGGGCAGCTGGGCTTTCCCCTCGGAGAGTCCCAGAGTCTCCGCTTCTTGCTCTTCGGTTGGTATTAGCAGAACCCCAGGGGGCATTGCTCATGACGGTCGGATTCACCCAATATGCCAGAGATTCCCCAAACTGGCACTCATTTGGAAGAAGAGAGGGTCACCAGCTTTACAGGCCAATCCCACAGTTTCTTGGCACGGTGCTTGTTGTGGTTGCTGTTGCTGTTGTTTCCCTGCAGGATCCAGGGCATTTAAGGTTCAAAACCCTTGAGGGTTGGTGACTAGCAAAGTGAGAAGTTTAAGGGGAGACGCACCAAGGAATGTCAGTGAATATTAGCAGATGAATATGATCACAGAAGTGTCTCCTGCATCCCCCAACGTGAAGGCAGGTATTTATGGGGCAGCTTTGCTTTAGAGCCAACAGCAGGCACGGGAGGAAGTTCCGTTCGGAACCTCTCGACCTGGCCCTGGCCTCAGACACCTGTGCACACTCCATCGCGAAGGTTCTCCTGAGTCCGCTCCTCCCCACCCCCGTCCAGGGGCCCCGCCGTGGATCTGTTTGTGTACACGTCTCACAGATTTGGGAAATAACTTCAGCACATAAATGCCGTTATTTCCAACAGAGTTGGTGTAAACCATATTTACTACTCAAACACTCAGCTAAAAATCGAGCTGCAAGGAAACAGTAGCAGCAGCAACAACAACAACAAAGGAATCCGTGACAGCTACAAACCACAACCACAAATCAAACAAATTCGCAAAGTGGCCTTGGGGTGGGAAGCACAAAGCAAAGACATAGCAAGATGGCAGGCGGCAGCCGTGCTCAACGTGTTGGAAAGAAAATTGAATTAGTAATTCCCTGCTCTGCATTAAACACAGACTGCATGGGGGGAGCACACAGGGACGGAGGCGGGTGGGGGGACGGTACCGAGGGAGGGGGACACAGGGAGAAGCCCCAGTTTTTCTCACTACCGTAGACGTCTCAACAGTCTATGGGATAGCAGACAACGGGATCTCAGGGCCAGCTGTGCAGAGCGCACCTGAGTCGTGACTGACACTCAGCAGCCCCTGACATCCAGATCGTCCAAACAAGAGGCAACATCAGGTGGGCAGCGTCCCCACAAGTCACGACTGCCCCCTCCCTCGGAGGTGTGACATGTCTTGGTTCCTACTTCAATCAAGAAAGATGAAAAGCCACACCACCACGCGGGAGTCTTCATTCATTTCTTTGACAAGCACTGACTAAGTACAATGCCTACTATGGGTCTGGCACTGGAAAGGATAGAAAGACTCCTATATGGAAGACGTGATGGTCTAATAGGGGACTAAGAAATAAGAAAATGATGGCTAAATGGGAAAGTGACCATAGCTTCTCAGAAAGAAAGAAAAGAAGCCCCAAAGGCAGTGTATGATTGATGAGCAAGGGAGAGGGTGGTGCAGGGGTTAAGTCCCAAGGGAAGAGAGAGCCCTGTAGGCTGCAGTGAGCCAGGAAGGCTACCAGGAGGAGGCGGGCTTTGAAAGTAGACAGGAATCTGTGTGGGAGCACTGCGTGAGGAAAAGACCAGGAGGTGGGAGCACCCATGGCACACTGGCGAAGTCTGACCGCTCTGCAGCTACGCAGCCCGTCCTGGGGAATGAGCCGTCCGAGGCCGGGACAGTCCGAAAGGTTGCTTGTTTCTTCTATTGAGTACTAAGTAAGCTCATGTGAGAGACGTGGTCGTGGTTGAAATGTCCCTGTGATGGACACCAGGCAGCCCTCAATAAAGGGAAACCCCATATTCTTAGAGTCTACATAAACTGACATCGAGGGGGAATGAATAGACGCAGAGATAGACACATGGCTGTGTGTGGAGGGCGGGGGTGGGGTTGGGGACAGGTGTATCTGTCTGCAGCCTGTATGTGTGTGTGTCCTCAGGCTGACATGTCTGCGCTGGCTCCTTTATGCCCCTTCCCTGGTGGAATGCATTGAACCAGCGTGCTGTACTCTCAGGCAAAACTCTGTGTGTTTGGGGGCTGCGGGGAGGGACAGTGGAAGAAGGAGACAGAGAGGGTTCTTCCATGGCAGCAGAAGGTACTTGAACTCTGTGGGAAGGTCGGCTGTTTGTAATGAGGATGAGTTGAGAATCGCCATAACCCAGGGCAGACAAAGTGTGAGATATGCATTTTTCTCTTTCATTTTGCGCCGTTTTTACGAGACGTCTGTGTAGGTGCAGCGAGCAAAGCCCTTGGTTCAAGCCCTGCGGAGTTGGCAGATTTATTACCGAATTTATAAAAAAATGAAAACAGTTCAGCTGTCTAGCCAGGTAGAAGGGATTATCTCTACTGAAAAGAAACCAGACCAAAGGAAAAAAGAAAAAAAAGCCTTGCTGCATGAAGAGAAGCACCCCCTGATCTGCCCAAAACTGTGTGACCCCCAGCAGCCGCCCAAATCGCGCATTCTTAGGATGGTCCTCACTCCCAGCGCCCGCCTGGCTGCGAGACAAACAGCCTGTCTGTCTCCTGGGCGCCCTCCGGGCTCTCGCTAGGGCCAGCCCTCCCGTGGCGAAACGGCAGGCCTGATGCAGACAGCGGAGCCTTCCGCTGGCCACAGAGGGCACAGGCCCAGCGGGGCGCACGAGGGGACCCAGGGTCTCAAGCAGCAAGCTGACCCCAGAGTTCCAGGGTGCCAGAGCAGCACCAAGTCGAGATGACAACACTTGTGCTCACCTCTCGGCCTCGACTCTTCCAAATCCAGGGCTCAGCCCAGAACCAGCCCAGCCTTGAGTCAAATACCGCCTCACACTTTCACAAGGACCCAAAGTGGATCGTTAGAACTGACAGAGGCTCCTGCCCTCGTGTGACCTCATTTGACCCATTTTCCGTGTTCACAGACTCGACTGAACGTTGGCTCTGTGCGAGGCACAGGGCGGGTGAAAAGGGAGTCCCTGCCCTCGGACGGACGACACTCAGAGCCCCAGGCTGCCTCTCCCTGCGAGGAAACTGGGGCTCAAAGAACTTAAGTACTGGCCCAAGGCCACAGAGCCAGCCCAGGAAAAGGAGGTACCCAGGAGCCAGCTGGTGGGACGCAGAGCACGCAGGCACCGCGCCCTCTCGGGGCTCCTGCCACCCTGAGGACACAGCTTCTTCTCACTTTGCTCCCCCAGTGAGCTGTGTTGCTTCTTGCTGTCACCAAAGGCCACACTCACCCATAGGAGAAGATCTCTCTCAGATCAATCGCGCCCCCGCTGTCTTGCTCCCGGCTTCTCACTGCTGCTGGACTTGGCCAAGAAGCACCGGTTGTCTTCCCACCTCCTAGTCCCCTAACCCCTGTCAGCCCCCTAGAAACTACGATCCACAAGTCCCCTGTGGGAGCTTCTTTGCCAAGCCCACTGCACACGAAGGGGCTGTCCTCAGGTCCCCGCCCACCAGCCCAGGCCCCAGCACCTGGGTCTCCTGCCAGGTCCCTCCATCCTGTGTGGCCTCCCCCTAGGCCTCGGCCTTCACCTCCCTGTCCCACACCCCTACCCTCACTCCAGCCCCCAAAGAACCGCCAGGGATTGGGGCACGTCAGCGATGAGTGTTTACAAAATGCTGTGAGGAGGAAAAGAGCCAAGTACTCCCCATCCTCGGGAAGAAAGCACTTTTAATTGAAAAAATGAAATCACAGATTACACGCAAATTTCAATTACCACCAAATTGAATGCATAGCTAAAGTAAGCAACTTCGGGGCACTCCGTGTAATGTTTTCCCGGGTTATGTCCACAGCAATCAGAGGCTGCATGATGGGGTCCTCCTGCGGAACGAGCCCCCCGCCAGGGAAGAACAGAGCGAGCTCAGGCTCCAGCCACCGGGGGCCCCCACATCGGGACCTGAAACAAGCCTGTCCGCACCAGAAAGTGGCCACATCAGGGCAGGAGAAGAGCAGTTCCAATGGTTTTACCTACTTGGCTTCCTGTCATCCAGAAAAGCAGGCACCAGCAAAGGATAACATTCTACTAGCAACAATGTTAACAATTACCCCAAAGCATCACCTCGTCCTTCCCCATTCCTGAGGCCCAGATCACCCCTTGACTAAGCTGAGGCAGCCAGCCTCAGAGCCGAGACAAGAACACCAGTCCGTCACTCCGGGGACAGGACGTTCTTCCTACGGAGTGGGGTCCCCACCCTGCTGGGGGCTGGGGGCGGTGAAGCAGCCTCCATGTCACCCTTACAGTCTGTCTCCCCCGGGGACTGTGTCAGGTCGCTGTTCGCGGCCACAGTCCACGCTGTGCGTTCACCACGCGGGACCGAGGGCTGCGGGCACAGGAAGTACTACGCCAGGCGCTGGGACTCCAAACCCCGAAAGCCCACACTCGCGTTCCTCACCCCGGGAGCGCGCCTCCCCGTGGGAGCCGACGCGGCCCCCGCCAGGCCTCAGACGGTTCCAAGTCTCTCCAGCTGTGGGTGAGCCCCTCCGGGAAGGAACCGAGAGCATGGTCTGTGCGTGTCCACCTCCGGGCCCAGCGCGCGTTAGAGCCTCCCCGCTCCACTGTGTTTGTGGAAAGCAATCCCCATCTGCAAGAAAACTCTGATAGCACTGTAGTCAGAGACAGTGGGGATGTCCGTGTGACCTTTACCCTGAGTATCGAGGGGGTGTCTTTCATCCATGCGGCAAGTTCCCTGTCACTGTGAGGTGACTGCCATGTTGGCCAACTCCCAGGTGTCTAGAAGCCCTCAAGGAGCGTTCAGTTAAGCTGCAGGCATGCCCATCGCAGGATCTGCCTTGCCCTGGGGCAGCCCTGCGCTCGCCTGGTGTCGGAGTCCAGGACCCCCTAACACCTGGGGACAGGGCAGAGGGGATAGGGAGCCCCAGGAGGTTGTGGTTTTCTAGCCTGTCCCCAGAGCAGGAAGACATATCCAGGGCTCCCATCCCGAGTCTGACAAGAAAAGCCAGAGGAGTGTGACAGGCCTGGGCTGGTGGGGAGGAAGTCCCCCTCCACAAGGTCCGGGGGCCCCAGCGAGGGCGGCTCTCACGGCGACTCCTCCTCTGCAGAGCATGTGGGTTCTCCAGGCCTTATCTGCCAGATGGCTCCCGGAGGGGATGATTTATGAGGTGCAGAAAGCTCGCTGATAAATTTTACTGCAAGTCCCCGGCAGAAGACTGGGGGTAGCAGCAGCCCAGCGCAGGCAGCTCTAATGGAAAGTGCCGTCACCGAAGAGCAAAGCGTTATTTATGACTGTCTGTAACGCCGTTCGGGGGAAATTCATCATCACCTCCCTGCTCCGCGCCGGGGACAGCGGCACGGGGGAGGGGCAGCACGGGACAGGTGGGGAACGGGGAGGGCTTCTCCGGGAATCTGCCAGCGGGGAGCGAGGCCATCTCTCCCCCGGAGTGACCCAGCTCTCCTTGTCAAGCCCTGTCAGGCTCTGACCTACAAATCCCCTCACCGTCCCTCGCCCCCCACCACTCCCCGACGCCCCCCCTCCGCCGTCAGGGAGAACAGGAGGGAAGGGGCGGCCTTTTCTCGTCGTCTGTGCAGAGAGCGGGTTCCTGCCCAGCTGCAGAGTTGAGGGCAGTCTTTCCCAGATGCCACTCCAGTCCCTACCAGGCTCACAGCCACTCAGCAGATGGTCTCCCCCTTGGCAAAATGTTCTCAGGAAACAGAGACAAGGGACCCAAACAGAGATAAGACAGTGACCTGGCTGTGGTCACTTGGTGGTCAGCACCAAGGAGCTCATGAGGCTGGAGTCCCTGGTGGGCCCTGAAGCATTCTGCCTTCCGACACACGGCAGGCCCGGTGGTGAAATCCCTCCACCCAGGTGTCCTGTGTCCTCAGATGGAGACATTGGGGGTGGCCCTGTCCTAGACACACACATCCCCATCATATCAACAAGTGATGCCCCGATCCCTAGACTTCCCTTTGGTATATACAGAGTATGGTGGCCATGAATTACCATCTGCCTTACACTTGAATTATTTATGTCTAAGTCTGTCTCTGTTCTCAAATGAAGTGCTCCTTGAGGCCAGGGTCTGTGTCCCATTCATCTCTGTATTCATCTCAGTAGTAAGCAGAGCCCCTGGCACATCGCAGCCCTGACGAATGCTGGGTAATAACATTACACTGGCACATGTAAGATATCCTGGGATGGTGGCCCCATGTATGCTTACGAATCTGTCACCGTGCTGGTATTCATAGCATTTCAAAGGAGCCTGTCCTCTCCCCACATGTCATCAGCATGGTATAATGGAAAGAGCACTGGATTAAGAGTCAGGAGGGATGGGCTGTAGTGGGCAGCAACCCCAAACATTCTTGGAACATAACAGAGCCAAGTCAGCTGTCACCACCAGCACAATGATTAGACTTGGGCAGCTCACCTTACCTCGGCACGCCCTGGTGTGCTGGGGAGTGAAGGGATGATAGAGTCAGCCCCACCTGACTCCCAGGACTTCAGGAGAATGTGTGAGTATGGTGAGCAGTGGGGGAATCTGAGTTCTAGGAAGCAAGGGAACAACTTGTGTCACATGGTTCTCTGTGCCAAGAACTGTGCTAAGGCCCTCTGACTGTGTTATCTCATCTAAATACCTTCACCACAGTTCTATTGGGCCAGGTTTACTATGATACGCACAGCATAAATTTGAAAACGTGGTGTCAGTACCTTCATTAATTGGCTGGCTGACCTTGACTTGAGTTCACTTTTCCCTCCTGGGCCTTTTATCTTATCTAGGAAATAAAGGAGTTGGACTAGATGCCCCCTAAGAATCCTTCAAGTCCCTAAGAAGCATGTAGACGTGTGTCACCAAGCAGCCAGGACAGTTCTAGCTCCTTGGCAGGGTAGCGTGTGGATGGGTGATCAGCATTTCCAAGAGGAATAAGCTTTGCATGAAATCACTTAAATTTCTGCTTGAAGATGTGACATTAAATTCACTCCAATAGGAAATAACCAAGATGTGGCACCAGGACCCATGGTGACTTTCCTCTGCCTGGAACACCAGGACCCTTGGAGGGACCTCAGCTCAGGGAGAAGGTCGGCAGGGTTCAATTGGTGACATCTGGCATGGGGACAGTCAAGGCATAGTCAGCAAGACGTCACTTCCTGCCAGCCCCATCTACTTCAAAGTCTATTATCCAAAGGAGGAAGAGTATTCAAAATTAATTCAAGAGTGATATTTGCAAGTAAAGTCTTCATTCATACTTCAGTTGTGAGCTTGTTTTCCAATCTTGTTATTTTTTCCTAACTAAACTAAAGGTATATTCAGGAATTTGTGCATTCCTGGTCCAGGTGAAGTAGGAAACCATCTGAACTAAGACCAGAAAATTCTAAGAGGCACTGGACCCTGTGGAAAAGTACACCTCAAGCAGCACTTGCCTTCTCTCACCCCAGAATTCCAGAAGCTGGTTTTTGTCATCTCTCTCAATGTGTGTGTCCTTAAAATCACTGCAAAGGGAATGAAGGACCTGCTCTTGGCCTTTCTTTCCCATCACCCTGCCTTCCCATGAACTACTCCTGTATCCTAAATGCCCCTCTCTCCATCCTTTACGGTGTTTTCACTGAAACCTTACCAATCAACCACTTAAGGTCCAAACCAAGACACGCCTCCTGACCGAAGACTTGACGAAATCCTCACCTTCCCAAGTGCAATTACTCTCCCACAACACTAGTGACTTTATAAAAGCACCACTGACACCTGCCTCGTTATCCTCGTTAGTTGTGTGTTTGTGTACCTCTCCTCCCGGGTCTGGGAGAGTAGGGACGGAATGGTAGTCACCGTTACAGCCTCACGCCCAGCGTAGGGAGCTGCTTTGTGAATTTTTGACTTCGTGATGGTGCAAAAGCAAGACGCATTCAGTAGACACCAGCTAGGCGGAGCTCTGACGTTCGGTAGATCGTGTGTGTGAAATGCATTTTCACCTTATGCTAGTTTCAACTTACAATGGGTTTCTCAGGACATAACCCCCATCGTAAGCAGAGCAGCATCTGTACTCAACTGAAATAAGCTGAAGAGGCAGCTAGGCTTTGTCCTGTTTTATAAAAGCTGAGAAAGAAAATAAGGTACAGGGAGAATCACGACAGGTAAAGTCTTTTTTTTGTGTTTTATGTCCTTCACGATACACTTAGCGTGCAGAGAGGTGAGATTCACCCCCCAAGACTCTCTCTGTGCTTCTTCCGATGACACACAAGGCCTGGGGTGGCCCCTCACTGGGGGCATGCTCACGGAGGTTTGGTTTCTGGGGAGGCTCCTACCACCCAGCGGAGTGTTCGGGCTCTGTTGTGAAGCATGACCAGTGGGGAGTAGCAGAGCAGCCAACGACGGGCCGCGCTTGCCTGGAGATGTGGCTCCCAGGATGGGCAAGGGACCCACGCACCCATCCTGCCCCTCAGCGGTTCCCAAGCCCTGAGGAGTCAGAGCAGCCGGGCTTTTGTGCACAGTTCGATCCAGGCCCAGGACCCCTCTGCTTCCCAAGGCTAACAAGTGAGCAGTCGGGGAAGCAGCAGGGAGGCTGGGGTTTGCCAACCAGCCAGGGCTCAGTCTGTGGCGTCAGCAGCCCCTCCAGAGCGTGGGTTTGCGCGCCAGCCTTCCTGAGGTCGTCGGTGTCCTCCTGGGCAACGTGCCTACCCCATGAGCACTGCCCCCACGTCCACGGACGGCCCTTGATAATGCTGCCAGGGCCAGCCAGTGGGTCTTCCCATGGCACCAATACCCCAGGAGATGGAAGGAACAAAGCTCCCACACATCAGGCAGCGTTTTCCATAAAAATCTTGTAAAACTGTAGACTCGTGAAGCTTGTAAGTGTCTATGTGATCACATAATCCAAGCTCTTCATTTCACAGATCAGGAAACTGAGACCCAGACACGCCAAGCAGTTCGTTCAGGGACCTCCGGCGGCTTGTGCGGACTCGGGGTGCGGGGGGCCGGAAGCGGGCCGCCTGCTCTGCGGTCCAGCCCTGTCTCTAACACAGGCTTCAAACTGCACTCGTTACCCTGACTCCACACAGGTAGGAAAATGTGTGATTTCTGAGAAGACTCTGATTAAAGGCATCAGACTATCCAAACGTAATTCTCTTTTCCCTTTTCGTCCTCAAAATCACGCCGGACAGACGGTTTGGGTTTCGCCAGGAGAGAAAATTACATGAAGAAACGGAACCAACACGAGTGGCACGCCTGGGTCCCGTCCATCTTGCCGGGCCCAGCGTGTCGGTTAACGTATTGGATCCCGGCGAGGACACGGACAGGAGGCATTAACAGCCCTTCCTTTATAAATGGGGACATGACGCCTCCGAAATGTTCAGGATCGGCCCCAAGCTAATCAATGGTGGGCCCAGGGTTCAAAGTCACATCTCCCGATGCCCGTGCCGGTCTTTCCAGCTGTTCCATTGTGCCCTCCCTTGGGACCTGGAGCTCTCGCCGTCCTCCGATAGACATTGTCCCGGGTACCAAATGAGGGACACGACCCGGCAAGAGGGCAAGTCAGGGCCCGGGGGTCATGGCCATTCCCAAGGGTCCTGCCCTCATTCTGAAGTCCCTCAAGGCGAGTGCCGTCTGTCCCACCCCGAGCCAAATTCTCCGAGGTGTCCAGCCTCTGGGTGGCTCTAAATTACCGTGTCTGGGTCCAGGCAGAGCCATACTCAGAAGAGGGGCACCGAGCACCGGCTCCTGGCCACACCGTAACGGGGGGCTTTCCCCACAGAGGCCCAGAGCAGAGAGGCCTCTACCCAGCACTCAGCTCCCTCTTACCAGTACGCTATGAGGACAAATACAGCAACACACCTGAAGTGTTTTAGAGCTTTCTAAGCACGACATAAATACACCGACGGAGCTGCTGGTGCTGCTCACAATAGCGGTGACGATGGGACTGCATCCATGGCCAGAATTTAAGGGGATATTTCAAATGAGAAAACCCAACCAAAATCAATGCCCTGAACGTGATTTAGAAGAGAGGCTGCAAATAAAAATGTTATGGGAATGTGAACTCTTGGGAAATAATGGTGATTTTCGTCTATTAAAGACTCATCAGATCCATTTCCAAAGTGCAGTTCAGTAACTGGCGGGTCCTTTGCCACCACTCGGCGCAACAAGTGCTCTGTACCCGAGGGGGCGGGGAGGGGAGCGCCTGCGTGTGCTGCGCGCTGCACGGCTGGGCTGGGAGGCGCCACGGGCCTGCATTTCCAGACCGAGAGCCAGCCGCTTCCGTGTACGGGCGCTGGCGGAGCATCTGCCTTTATTTCCTTCCTTGTTCTCTCATCCCCTACCCGCATGGGCAGCTGCTGTGTAACTTGCATTTGAGTCATTAATAATGGACACGAATGGGCCGGTGGTGTCCTTCTCAGAGGTGGGTAAGGGCAGAGATAAACCCACCCAAAGACGAGACCCCAGCGCAGCATGAACTTAGTTGTCGTGGCAGCCGCTAACAGAGCTCCCGCGCAGCGTGGGTCTGACCCCTGTTTGTTCAGAGTATCCTCTTTAGGAATGTGGGGGGCGGGGAAATTAAAACCTCAGACTAGGGGGTGATGCGGAACTGGGCAAAAATCTCATCCCAGACCCAAGCCACAGGTCCCCCACCCCATTCTTCAGGCCTGTCAACGAAATGACAGTGGGGAAGGGGCTGTTCTAATGCCATTTCAAGGCTGCGATGGGCATCAGCAGGAGACCAAGAAAAACACCGAGAGCATTCTGGAACTCGAAGAATCTTAATTCTGAGTGCTAGGAAATGTCTCCAAAACAGCATGAGGTGGACTGTGGTGGCCATCGAGGACTGACACTGGATGCAAAATGAACTTCCTCACCATTATTTTTCTTAAAACATGGTATTGCCACTGAACGGGGCCGGACCAGAAAGCCACACGGAGAAACGTTGGGCTGTTCACATTGGCGTGCCCGTGCTCGTGGTGTACGCAGCTGCGAGCTGCAGTCACCCTAGTCGGTCCCCAGGTGAACACAGGGTGGTTTCCTGGGCACAGAGGAAGCCAAAGCACCACAGGCAAACCTGAGGGCCCCCACCCAGGCCCCCGCGCCTTGAATGTACTATTTTCTGCTCTTTGCAGCAAGAAAGAGTGAGTTTTCAGGACACCTTTACTTAGTTACCACCCTGATTCGGCTCAAAAATTAGTGAAAAACAGTCACATTTTTATCGATTCACAGAAGCAAAACCATCTGTCCACGGGCAGCGAAACTCTGCCTCCAGCCCCTCTAATTCTGAGCCCCGAAACTCCGCCTCCGGTGTGAGAGTGTTTCGGCCTTTCAATGGAATCGCTAAGGAGGATGCATGCACCTCTGTGATTTTCCTAACGGTAATTTCAAAACATTGCTTTCGCATGACAACGCAGGAGTGTATGATAGAACGTACAAAACCTGAGTGCGTTTTTAACATTCAACACTAAAATTCAAACATTCGACACTTGCTCGGGGACGTTTCCAGCCTGGCTAGCCTTGGGGCCTGGCATCCACCCGCTCTGTGCTGTCACCTGAGAGAAAAGGTCTAAGACGCACGGCCCTGAGTCGGGCTCCCTCCTGGGTGGCCCACTCTGTAGCGAAGGGATTCCATTCAGTCGTCTGCAGAATGAAGCTGTAAACTCTGTGAAGTCTGGACACAGTCTACAGAGATGAGATTCTAGAACATTTTCCCCAGAAGCCTTCAAGGACAGACATGTCACGCATCACTTAGGATGACTGAGCCAGAACCTCGTGCTGCAGGAGAGTAAGACCCCTCCTTCCGAAAGGCTCTCAGCCTTGCTAATGTGTCGTGTGTCCCGGGCCCTGCGCCTAACTGTG
>PVJL010009682.1:0-55033 GCA_004026885.1 Lyroderma lyra
GGCGGCTGGCCCCGCGGCGGAGGGCGGGGGGCGGGGGGCTGCCTCTCTGCGTGTTCCCCTTCACAGAACAGGCCGAGCTGTGTTAGTTTTACTGAAACAAACAGCGCGCAGATAGGCAGGTAGAAGATGACTAGTCAGTAGCACAAAGGACACACTTTTGCCATTGGAAAATGATAAGTGTCGGCCGCGGATTCTTTCCGGAGGCCTCGTCCGGGGTCTGTCCGTGTGCTGGCTGGGCGCAGTGCGTGAGGGTGACCGGTCAGCTTCAGGGAGAAGCCGTGACCACTGGCGTGGGGACTGGCTGCCGCGTCACTGTCCACACACCTCACTGTCCACACACCGGGGCGGCAGGTGCCCATGCCCTCCCCCGTTTTCACCTCGATGGGCCCAGCCCTCCCCCGCATCCCCCGGGGCCTGTTCAGTCTAAATCGGTTTCCACGTCTGTTTTTACCCGGAAATAAGCTCTTCACGGAACACGAAGGCCCTGTGCCTCCAGCCCCGGCTCGGTCCATGCTGAGCGGGTTCAGGGCGTGACAGGCGGCCCCGGGAGCCCCCGGCGTGCGTCCGACGCCCCCTCTTCTCCCTCTGCAGCCCGTGTTCCTGGCCTTCCGTGTGGCGCCCGGGGCAGGTAAAGCTCACGCACATGTGCACAAGTGTTGTGTCGTGCAGTGACGTGGTAAATATGACTCCTTCCCTTGGGTTCACCTTTTCTGAGCTTTTCCCGGTGTGTGTGTCCCTTTCACGAACCACTGATTCCACGGCAGGGAAGACACGCCAGCGACACGGGAGGCCCCTCCGCGAGCCCTGCCTGTAGCCGAGCGGAGGAGGGACGGAGTCGCGGCCGCGGAAGCCCACAGGCAGCAGCTGCATCGAGAACCCGCTGAGCGCCACCGCTAGACGTCCGGCCCACACTTCGCTTCAGCCTCCGGGCCAGCCGGAGGAGCGTCACATACCTCACCGTCTTGTCTGTTCATGTGACATTAAGTAGAAATGTTGGGTTTTTTTAATAAGTCACAGTCCTGTTGCCAAAACTCTAATAGACAGCCAAGAGACTCTGTCCTTTAGATTCAGTTTCAGTTTTAATCATCGTCAGCGTGGAGGAGCGGCCCCACAGGCGTCAGGCGTGCCCCGGGCGGGGAGCCGGCGGTGCGGTCCCGGTGAGGACAGCGAGGGGCCCCTCGCCCACTCCCGACGGCGCTCCCTGTTACTTACTATTTACTCTACTGCCATGTGACATGGTTTTTGAATCACACTGCAGCTGCTTCCCATTTTTATATATAAATATATATATAAATATATACTTTTTCAAAGTAATTTATAAATCTTACCAAAACTTATGCTAAATCTACTTTCCGGAATGAATGCTCGAGCGTGTCATAGCAGCAGGTAGAATTGGAGTCAGGAGTTCAGCCACGTGAGCGTCACACCCAGATCGGTGACACGGCCGGCTGTGCCTCCTGGGCACGGCGACGCGAGCACGCCCACTGCACGAGCAGCTGCCAGTCCCCGGCCTCCTGTGTAACATTAAGAACCGAATGTGAAGTTCATAGCTAGCGTGGGTGTACCTTTTAGGAATTTTGTAACCCGTCTCGTCTGTCTTTTGTTACTGTTCTATGGTGCCAAGTACTCTACAGAGAACAATAACGCTGGGGCAGAGGGAGCGTCGCCTAGCCTGCTTCCTGTAGAAGCTGCTTTTAGCACCGGCCGTGGATGGGAACCCTCCGAGAAACAGACTGCGCGTCCCGGGGGCCCGGCTGCGGACACCCCAGGAGTAGCCTCGCCGCCAACGTTTCTAGCACTAAGCACAGCATTACGAGGTGTCGGCAAAGCCTGTGGATGAAACACAAACCTCTGTTTTATTGATTTGCTTCAGAACACTACAGACGCCTGGGCGGGGTGAGGCCGCAGGCAGATGCTTGTTTTTAGATAAATCACTACCAGTGCGAGTCCTCTGCTGTCCGCTTGCCGAATCCGGGTCCTGCCAGGACGATCCGGTCAGTGCTGCGGTCACTCCGCTCCGGCCCCCGGCCCCCGGCCCCCGGCGAGTCTGTGTAGCAGGGTCTCGGCTGTTGGTCACGGTAGAGGCCTTTAGAAATGACCGCTCCAGTTCCTAAGCAATAAAATTGATCATGGTGAAAACTGGCCTGCTCCGGCTGTTTCCTCTCCCCGGCGCCGTGCCCTTTGAAATGCTAAGTCGCAGGACGCGCCCGTGCAGCTATTTCAGGCCGAGCTCACTGCAGACCCCCGCAGCAGCCCCTGCACTGTCACGAAACTAAGCGCGTGCTTGGGGGCAGAGAAACCATCTGGCTTTTTTACTGCAGCCGTGCACTGTCAAACCAGATCGTGTAAATACACTGCCGCGCTCAAAACTTCCAAACTGGAAACTTTTTTGCTCTGAACTGGGGCCGGGAATAGCGCGCTGGTGCAGACAGAGTACATGTTAACGGTGCTCACCCCGGGGCACAGAGCCAATGTCTGCTTTCTGCAGTGATGGGCAGCCTTCAGTCTCCTACGTTTCTCTCTCACAGTTCAAAACCACCTCCCAAGAGAAATCGCACAGTAACTCAATAATTCGTGTTGAATTTAAGACTTGACACGTGTGCCCGTGAAGAGGCACCACGCAGAGCCCGGGCCCCAGAGACTCTGGCTCAGAGGACGGTCTTTTGTTAAGGGGGACAGAAGTCAGGGTGGTGGGAACCGGCCACGGCTCGGTCGCGGTGGCGGGGGGCCGGGCACAGAGGAGGCTCCCCCGGCCCCACTGGCCCAGCGCCTCTGCAGGTCCGGGCAGCGGGCCGGGCCCGGGCCTCCGTGTTCACATGGGGCGAACCGCGGGGGAGGTGCCAGGCCGCGCCGAGGGGACTGCGTGTGCCCGCGGCGGACTAGTTTGGGTTTCTCTCCGGAGTCCCAGTTTTGATTAAACAGCTGTTTCTACTGATGGGAAAAATCTACGTAATTGGTAGCTGAGCCCACGGCGCAGGTGAACGTAAAGCCGTTTATTTCGCCCGATGTGAGTTCAGTTCGTACAAATACGCGGTTGCTACCGGTAGGGCCTAGTTTTAATACCCGAGCGGACGGCGTGCGCAGGGGCCGCGGGCCCGAGGGGAGGGGGATCGCCTCGCCTGCCCTTCCCGGTCCCCCACGGTGCCCAAATGCGCCCCGAACTCCGCCCCGCCGCGCCGCGCCGCCCCGGGGGGCGGGAGTGGGAGGGAGGCCGGACCCGGCCGCATCTCACCTGCTGGCGCCAAGCTCCGTCCCGGCTCCTCCTCGCGGCTGTCCCCGCGCGCGGCCCTCGCTGTCCCCCGGCGGCCTCCGCACTGAGGCGCGGGGACCTGGGGCTCGGCTCCATGGCGCCCGCCGCCAAGCCCGCCCTGCGCGGGCCCCGGGGCGGGGACGGGGCGGCCGCCGCGCCCGGGGTTTCCGAGAGCAAAAACCACGCGGTGCAGCCGGGAGCCGCGGCTCCCACGGGACGTGTTAAATAATTTATTGATGATACAAAGTGATTCCGCCCAGGCCGGCGCGCGCCGGCGGCCCCCGGTCCTGCAAAAATAGACGTCCGCGCGCGGCGGCGGGGCGCCCCCCACCCCGGCGCTCAGAGCGCATCCGCCGCGCCGCCGCCGCACGGGCTGACCAGCGCCACGGTCGCGGGCTTGTGCCTCTTGAGCAGCCGCGTGATCTTCTCGTCGTCCGAGTTGGGGTCCAGGGGCCGGTTGTACTCGTCGTCGTCCTCCGCGTCCGAGCCGCCCACCTTCAGCTTCTCCGCGTCCGAATCCTGCTTTTTCTTGGCCGACGCCATCTCCGCCGCGTGCCGCTTGCGCCACTTGGTGCGGCGGTTCTGGAACCAGACCTGCGGCGGAGCGGGGCGTCAGGCGGCGCGGGCCCCGCGCTGGGTCCTCGGATTCCCCCCCCCCCGCCCGCAGCCCCGCGCCAGGTCCTCGGGTCCCCCCCGCCCCCGCGGCCCGCAGCCCCGCGCCGGGTCCTCGGGTCACCCCCGCCCGCAGCCCCACGGCCCATTCGCAGCACGCGGGCGCGGCGGGACCCACGCGGGGCCGCCCGGCCGCGCCGCCTCACCTTGACTTGGCTCTCGGTCATGCCCAGGGAGTAGGCGAGGCGCGCGCGCTCGGGGCCCGCCAGGTACTTGGTCTGCTCGAAGGTCTTCTCCAGCGCGAAGATCTGCTGGCCCGAGAAGGTCGGGCGCGAGTGCTTCTTCTTGCCGTCCTTGTCCAGGACCCCGGCGGCCTGGGCTGCGGAGGAGGGCGGGTGAGCGCGGCCGGCTGGGGTCCTGGACAAGGACGGCGACAGCCCCGCGCCCCTCCCCCGCGCGCCCACCCCCTCCCCCCGCGCGCCACTCACCCGGGCCGGCCAGGCGCGGGTCCCTCCAGGGCGAGCCCTGCACCACGCCGGGCCAGAAGATGGGCGGGCGCCCGGGCAGCTCGGCCAGCGGCTTGGGGTAGCCGCGCGCCACGGCGGCCGCGGGCCCGAAGTAGACGCCGGCCGACGAGGCGAGCCCGTTGAGTCGGGGCAGGCTGCCCAGGAGGCCGCCGCCCGCCGCGCCCACGGGCCGCCCCAGGATGTCGCTGATGCCGTGCGGGGTGCCGAGCGGCAGCTGCGCGCCCAGGCCGCCGAGCGCGGGCGCCTTGAAGCCGCCGGGGCCCTGCAGCGCGTACGGGAATAGCGACGTCTTCATCTCGGCCATGTTGTGCAGCGCGGCCAGCGGCGCGCTGCTCAGCACGAACGCGCCCGGGCGGTTAGCGTCCATGGGCGCCGCCGCCGCCGGCCCGGGCGCCCATCCGGCCCGGGAAGTTCGCGCGCGGCCCGGGCGGGCGCCGCTGCAGCGGGGCGCGGGTGGACGCCGACGGCCCCCGAGGGCGGGCGCGCGCGCGCGCGCGCGGGGCGGCTCGGGCCGGGGCGGCGGCGGCGGCGGCGGCGGCGGCGGTGGGGCGCGGCGGGCGCGGGCGGAGGCTCCGGGGCCGCTCGGAGCGGCGCCGCGCGGGCCGGGCGCGCTGATAACCGCGGGGCCCCGGCCTGGCGCGCGCGCTGATTGGCTGCCGGCGCCCGCGGCCCGGCCATTGGCCAGCGCCCCGCCCGCCGAGGCCCCCGCCGGCCGCGCACTCCATGAAGGGCTCATTAGCGCGGCAGGTGCCTTCCGGGCTGTAAATTTGCCCGATTTATCTCCCCCGGGACGAAATAAATCCCGCTGGATGGGAATTTAGTTAGGCAAAGGTTTTAATGGGAAATAGGGAAAAAATACGAGAGCGTATTTTACCGCCCGAAAGAATGCAGATTCGAGGCTACACTGGGCACGTTCCGGGCCCCGTTCCGGGACTGGGGGACCCGCCGGCGCGGTCGCGAACCACAGCCAGCGCCCGGCCCCACGCGCCGGCCGGGGGCAGCGCGCACGTTTCCAGGGAGCACCCGCGGGGACGGAGGGAGTCGGGCCTGAGTTCCGTGACCGCGTGGCCACCGTTGGCCCTGGCGAGTCTGCCCTGGTCACCGAGCGGCGAGCGCGGTGGCGAGGCCTGTCCTGGGGCCACGCGCGAGGCCGGTTTCCCGTCCCCTCCCGGTCAGAGCGCAAGGACAGCCCCGGCTTCCCGGTGGGGCGTTTCCCGGTCGCGAAGTCGCAGCTCCGTTCTGGGAAGGCGACCTGAGCCCAGAGCTCCAACTGGCGGCCCGTTCCCGAGCCCAGGGCTCCCTCATGAGCGCAGTCTGAGCGGGAGAACGGGGACCCTCGCAGGCTGCGAACCCCGAAGCCCGCGTGGGCTCACCCGCGAAGCGCAGCGGTCGGACGGGCGGCCTTCGGACGGGCTGATGGGGCCCGCGGTGTCCTCCTGAGGGTACGAGAGCCCCCCCACCTCCCAGAACGGCTGTGGGGTTCCACCGAGAGCGCGGCGGACTTGGAGCGCGGCGGCCAACAGGCGCGGAGCAAGTGCTGCGCGGCGTGGGGTCGCCGTCCTCTTTCCGAGTGGCGTCACGTGCTAATTAATCAGTGGCGGGTTTTATTGCTATTTGCTGCCCGTTTTGAGCTGCGACCCGAACACGCGCGGACGATCAGCGTTTCGTAGCAGGGGGCGGCGGTGTGCGCCCGACCAGCCCCTCTCCGGCCTCGCCAGGGTCCGTCCGCAACGACTTTCCCCGTTTCACCCCGCACCCGGGGTTCGGGGGGCGCGCACGAAGGCGACCCTCGCGGCTCTGTGCGGGGACCCGGCGTCCGCTGGCACCGCGGCCCTCGGGGGCCCATTTTCGTTTGGTTCAGTGAGCGGCAGGGCTTGGCAGCTAGGTCGCGGCCCGGGAAGCCACTGGCCACGGGCTGGGCTGGCGTGGGGTGGTCGCCCCTGCCCTGCCTACGCCCCCCACGTGAGGGGGGAGGGTGTCTCTCTCCTCCCTTCCTCCGTCGAGGCTGCACACGAGGGACTCGGGTGTGACTGCCCCGCGGCGATCGGTCCCAGCGGAGACAGGCCCTGGACACTCAGCGCGCTGCTCCCGGGGGTTCCCGCGCGCCAACCCGGCCCCGAGACTCGCCTTGGCCTCGCTCGCCCCCCACCCACTTTCTCGGAGGAAACAACAGCGTGCGTGCGCCTCCAGAGCCCGGCCGCCGAGGGGACTGTCCCCCGCAGGACTTGGGGCCCTCTGGGCTCGCCAGCGGCCACGCGGGTGGCCGAGGCTCGGGCTCCGTGAGGTCGGGTGCTGCGGGCTGAGGGGCGGGACTGCAGGGGGCGGGAGGGGCGGGGCCCAAGCGGGGAGGGGCGGTTCCACCGTGGGGACCCCTCCTCTGCTGCCAAGCCCACCCCGGGCTGCCGTGTCTGGAAGGTTCTGCGGGACAGGGCAGGCGGGGCTCGCCCTGGGGGGGACGGCAGGGATGGCGCTGCCCTTCGGACGGGTCCAGCTCCTGGCGCTGTGCTTGGGCTCCTCGCAGACGTCGGCGGCGGGGGGGCGGGGGGTGGGGTGTGGGGGTGGGTTCCCAGCCCCTTTTTACTGCTGAGGAAAGAAACCCCAGAGGCCCGTGCACGCTTGGGATCGCGAGGGGGACTGCCGGCTGTACCGGCCGCAGCGTGTGCGGCTCTGCAGGGAACCCGGGCCAGAGGTGCGGAAAGGGGGGCCGGTGCGGGTTTGGAGGGGCCCGGCGCGTTGGGGGCGCCAAGAGCGCAGGCTGAGGGCGGACTTTTCCTCGCGCATCTGGCCGTGGATGTCGCGGTGCGCTCCCGAGCGCCCTCCCCTGCCTCCTGCGCACGGGGGTCCTCCAGCCCTCGCCTGGGACGCTCCCCAGCGGTGACGCCGCGTCCCTGGGGTGCTCCCCTCCTCGCAGCACCGCGGGCCGGGTATAAAGGCTCGTTAACGTCCTCGTCTTCCCGGCCCGCCTCTGCGCACGCGGCGCCGCCGGCGCGCCCTGTCTTCCTGCGGCCCCGGGCACCGCCCCCTCCGTAGGAGCGGAGGGACACCCCTCCCCCAGAGAAGGGCCGGTGGCCGCCAGTGGAGACGGGGCGCCCCTGGGCCGCACGCATCGCCCGGTGGACCTCGGCACAGTGGGGAGGTTCGCGAATGCCATCTCCTGGTCTCGGAGAAAACGTCCCGCCAACGAGGAAGGCGCCGCATTTCGTCGCCAACAGAGGCGTGGAGAACCGGCGCGTGCCCCTTTGACCAGAGACCTTTATTCACCCCACATTTATGTACTGAGCACCTGCTAGGTACCCGGCGAACCTGGGACCGGCGTGAGCGTGGCGAGCTCCGCGCCCTCCCCGGTGCCCCCTGCGGAACGGGCTGGGCCACAACCAGTAAACAGCGCGCCTGCGGGAAGCCCCGCCGCGGAGGCTCAGGCGCGGCGGCCCAGCAGGTGTCCGCGCCCTGCGCAGGTCGGGGCCGGCCCAGCGGGGCGCTGAGGAGCCGGGCCGGGGCGCAGAGTGCTCCAAGGCCTTGTCAGGGCGGTGCGCATCTGTGCCCGAGACGCCCCCGCCAAGCCCATGCCGGGCGGGGGTCTCGGGGCAGCGGGCGGGGGTCTCGGGGCAGCGCGCGCGTCCCAAGCTGCCTCCGCTGGCCGGTGAGCAGTTCTCAGCCTCTGGGCGCTGCAGGAAGCAATGCATTCGTCCTGGACTCGGGGGTCAGTGGGCGCTGGTGTCACCCCCGCGCAATCTTCGCGCTGGCGACCGAGGGGCGCAGCGATGGAAGGGAAGAGGCGAGGTCACCAGGACCTGCAGCTGGAGGGGCCCCAGAGCGGAGCCCGGACGAGGGTGGGGTGGGTGGGGGCTGCGCCCGCGGCTGGGAGCCTGGGAGCCGGCAGCGCGGGGGCGGGCGGGCCGGGGTAGGCGGGGCTGCAGCGAGCCCCACCTCGTCCCCAGCAGCGGCGCCCGGGGCCAGGGCTGCCCTGACGTGGAAGGAGGCCCCTGCCCCCGGGCGCCCCCCTCCCCAGCGCCCTCCCTGCCGGCCCCGGCCCCCTCTCGCGGCATCTGGGCCCCCGCCCCGCTCCTCTGCTCCCAGCGCTTGCTGGACGCACTTGCTGGACGCACTTGCTGGCCGGGCGGGCACCCCCAGGTCTCGGGGCGCGTCGGGAACGGAGTCAGCGCTGCCGAATGGGAAAACGAGCTCGCGTCCCCGCCCCAGGCTTCGGAGGGGTTTCCAGAGCCCGGTGTCAGGGTTGAGGGGATGGACCGGCGCATCCTCGGGGAGCAGCCTCGGCTGAGGGGCCTCCACCCCGAACCCACGGTCAAGGGTGTGCGGGGGGTGGGGGGGTCCCTTTGGGGGTGCTCCCGCAGGAAGATGCTCCGGCAGGTGGGGGTGGGCCGGGAAGGTGGGTTGAGGAAGGGGGGTGGGCAGGGGCGCCGCGGAGCCCCAGCTGCACCCCCGCCCCCCACGTCTGCAGCGTGGATTGACGTGGATGCACCGATTACCGCCGCGCCTTGGCCTCCGAACCCGAGTTCCTTCTCGTTTCGCTGGCGCCACCGTTCTTCTCCCGAGGGAACCGCAGCGGCCGGCGCGGACATCCGGTCGGCGAAGGGGCCTTTCCTCCCCCGTCCGGCGCGCACACGGGCCGAGTCCACGTCCGCTTCGGGGACCTACGGCCTCTGGCCCACGCGCCCCCCTCGGCTCGCGCACGTGGTTTCCCCCTGGGAGGGGTCCCCTGCGCCGGCCTTGGCTCGCCGGGCCGCCCAGACCGCTCTCCGCGCGTGACCTCGGCCCCTGGGACAGGGTCGGCCACTCGCCCACCCCGGAGCCGGGATCAATGTGAGGCTGAACGAGTGACGGCTTGGACCGTGTTCCGTGGGTCAGGTCGGGCCAAGGGCTGCGCCCAGCCTGAGCCCCGCCCGTGCCCCAGGCCTGCTGGCCGCCCGGCTCTGGGGCTCTTTCCCGCAGGTGCCATGTTGTTCGCTTTTCTCCTGTGGCCCCCTGTCCCTGCAGGCACACCCACGCGGTGTCAGGCAAGGGCTCTGGAACCTTCTACACGCCGGCAAGCAAGCGGGGGCCTCCACCCCCCCCCCCCGCACCCCCATTCCCTACTGGGGGCGGGCCCTGCTGAAAAGCATTCCCACCCCCAGCCCCTGCTCAGGTGAGGCGGGGACGGCAGTTCCTCAAATCAGGAGGGGCTCCCCGGCGGTGGGGGCGCCTGCGGGGCCTGCGGAGGCGGGGACCCCCAGGAGCCGGTCCCACAGCGCCTCTGCAGTGCTCTTCCGGGGTCCGAGAACCGTGTCTCCTTCAGGAAAGGACAGAGAGAGGCGCCATAAATCACGCTCAGCCAATTCCCCGGGGCCCCGCAGGCGGCAGATGTGCTCCCGGGTAATGAGCACTCTCCCGGGCCGCCCTCCCCGGGGCCTGACCGCGTGCCAAACCCGCTAATTGAGCGCCCAGGAAAGATTTGTGTCGGGGCACCCGCGGCGCGCGCTGCTGTGCTCCCAGGGTGGAGTCCGGGTGCTGGCCAAGTGGAGGCTTCCGGAAGGTCTGCTGGCTACGCTCCAGGCACAGCTCTGTCCCCCGGACGTGGGCGGCCTGCACAGGCCCCTGGGCACCTGCAGCCCTGACCGTGGGCGGCTGTGCAGGAGGGGGCGGCCCCACCAGGCCCAGCCGGGCCTGAGCCCTCTGGCATGAACCCGGTCCCCCTGTCCCCAGGTCTTTATGAAATGCCCGTCTTGGGGCAGTAGACCCAGAGCATGCAGCTCAATAACTTGAGGCTGACAGTGGCGCAGTGAGAGTTATTTACAGGGGTGCTGTGAGGGGTGACTGCCCCCACCCCAGAAAAGCAAGGTGGGAGCGAGCTGGGGCAGCGCAGTGAGGTGGAGCCCCAAGACCAGCCGGGGGGTTGGAGTTCAGCCTCCAGGGCAGGAGCAATCTACAGTGACGGTCATTGCATTTGAAAGGGTCTCTGACCTGCCGTGTGGAGGGCTGGACCCCAGTGAGGTTTCTGACAAGAGCCAAGGGCCCCTGACCCATCCAGGCCCCTGACCCATCCGGCATGGCCAGGCCTCTGGGGGCTACCATCTTGGAGGAACAGCAGGGACTGGCCCCAGCCCTTCTCACCGGTGCCCCCAAGCTGCCTGGTCCCCCTCCATGGGGCCTCCCGTGGGGGACCTGGAGTCTGGTTCCAGGCAGAGGAGTCCGTGGCGCAGGGGCGTGTGGCTGGGGGCACTCGGGTCCTCAGGCCCTGTGGCAAACCGGGTCCTGCGCGCCTGCCCTGTGGCCGAGGGCACCCCTGAATGGCGGCCTTTTCCTGGGTTCTGTCTGTGGTACTTTGGGGCCCTAAGCACTTTCAAGACCCCCTGTGGGGAAGGCAGCGCCCACTCTAGGGTACCCCGGGCCCAGCCATGGAGGGCAGCCTGGCTTTCTCCTTGGGCTGGCCTCATGGGCGGGTCCAAGCGTCCTCTGGTGACATCCCCACTGCCCGCTCTCTGCCCTGGCCTCTGACTTCTCTGGGCCACTGGAGAGGTTTCCAGCCCCCGCCCCGACCCACCATGTCCTTGGGCTTCCTGGTCCTCAGGTGATGGAGATACTGAGGTCCCAGGCCGGGAAGGCACTGGCCGCAGGGTGGGCGCCCACAGACCCATGGGGGCCAGCCTTCCCAGGCAGCCCCTCTCCTGGGTTGTCTGTCTTCCTCTGGGAGCAGGACGGACCAGCCCCAAATGACTCCCACCTTCCTGGGGCCCCCACATCACCCCCTTGTCTGCCTGCTCACCCACAGCACCTGAGTAAGCCCCCAGTATCCTTCCCCTCACTGGGCTGTCCACTGCGTTGGGCCCTTCGAGTCTCCCTGTGCAGGGAAACGCATTCCCTGTCTGCTCAATAAATCGGGTATAGGTCACGTGCTGGCCAGCCCAGAGCCCCTGCAGTGGCTCCCTCTGAGCCCCTGAGCCCCTCAGCCCCACAGTGTCCCCACCCAGACACCCCACAGTGCCGCCCCCCCCCAGACACCCTGCAGTGCCGCCCCCGCCCTGAGCCTGGCTGGAGGTGGGGGACACTGCCTGCACCTTATTATTATCTGAACGCCTTCTGTCCTCTCTTGTCGCAAAGAACTGAAATCTATAATAAGAAAATTTAAGAGCTCCCCTGTAATTTGGCCCGTCAGCTCCATCCCGGCCATTAGCCAACCGCATGGAGTATTAATCTAGTCATCGCCGCGTGGTCACCGTGAGTTGTGATAAAAACGTCAAACAGTTAGATTACACCGGGCGACAGCGCTGCATGATTGAGTGGCGAGGCAGGGCGCGTCCCCTGAGTCACCCTGACGACGGCAGCGGGCGGCCATCCATCCCGCCGGACGCGGGCCCGCTCCCACGCGGGCCGTCCCCGTGGCTCCGACAGCCTGCCCCGCGGACCGCTGCTGGGAGCCCGGGAGGTGGCGGGGCCTGCGGGACCAGAGTGGTGCTGGGGTGCGGGCGCCAGCAGCTGCCTGGGGGGCGCGGCCGCAGAGGGCAGGGGGTCACAGCCCCCCCCCAAGAGACCGTGGGTCCCTGTGGGTCACTCCGCCAGGGAAACGCTCCGGAGGGGCCACGGGGGAGGGCGCGGCGCCGCCTGGGGGGCCAGGGTCCCCGCAAGCACCGCCCCCCCAGCCCGGCGGGGTGCCCCCTCCCCCCCCCCACCCCGGGCTCCAGGCCGCCGCCCCCCTCACCCCCTCCTGGAAGGGACAAGAAGTGCGGATAATTGATTTCACGGCTGGAAATGGGATCATGAAACAGGTTGTTTCGATCTTCGTCGTCGTCACAGTAAAACGCGAGGACGGCGCGCACCCGCATGGCGGCGCTGACTGCGTGCGGATGGCCCCCAGCCGCCGCCCGGCCGTATTTCAGGGGACGCGCCAATGACGCCGGTTAATCATTTTTACAAGGTGCGAAGTTAGCGGCTCCTCCGGAAAGATCATTAAGAAAAACAATTGCTCACAGCAATTGAAAATAGAGTTTTAATTATTTAACACAGAAATTAAACTATTAGGCGCGGCGTGGGAGAAGGGACCTTAATAGAAATTTATATAGGAGGCTCCGCGAACATCTCAATTTTATTAACCCGCCTAATTTCTGAATCCAGGCCTTTCGCACCTGACCGAATTAACTGTGCAGAGGAGGGAGTCCGGGGGAGGGGCGCGAGGCCCCCGCAGAGGGGCAGGGACTTGGTGGGGAGTCCCCTCCAAGGGGCAGTGTGGCACCCGTGGCCAGGGCAGGCAGGGCGGCCAGGGCCGGGCAGGGCGGCCAGGGCCGGGCAGCGCGCAGGGCGCCTGAGGGGCCTCGGTTTGTGCCTAGGTGATGCTATTCCACGGGGATTAAATGAGAAGTGAACATGGAGTGTTGACACAGAGCCCGGACCTGGGACGACTGACTTTACAGGTCACACACATGGGACCCCAAGCGGGGACCAGAGCCCACGGTGGCTGGGCCCTGGCAGCAGGGCCCCGGTGTGCCCAGGGAGCCCCCCCTCACCTCCCCTGTGACCCGGGCCCTGGGGCAGGCAGCCTTGGGGCGGGTGGGGGGTGGAGACACTTTAAACAAGGCTCCTGACCAGCGTCCCTCACCACATCAAGTGACAACACGAGGGACTCGCTGTGTCAGAACGCGGACAGAAGAAGTACATCAGAATGCGGACCCTTGGGGTCAGCTGTGAGCAGTTCGTTTTCCAAATTTCCTACAACAAACATTCTTAAAACTCTCCTTTTAAAAATACAGAAATCACCGTTTTCGAGAGGTGAATTAAGAAAACAAGCCGAACTCTTAGGTGACTGACGAGCAAGACACTCACTGCCGGCCTGGGACAGAGGGGTGGGGACACAGTGGGGCCTGGGCCCACGCGGACAGGGCAGGGTATGGACAGGGGACTGTGGCTGTGGGGACCCTGCCGCCCTCACACAGGGCTGGTCAGGGAGTGGGGGTGGGAGAGGCGACGCTCAGCTTGTGGGTGACCGGCTCAAGGTCCCAGCTGTCACGAGCTCAGCTCGGACCAGAGCCAGTTGCCTGCACTCCCTCCTCCGCCCCGCACTTGGCGTCCTGTGTCCTTCGTGGGACACGGTCAGAACTTACAGGTCTGGCCGCCCCGTCTCAGGGCTGTCCACCATCCGGACGACACTGCATGTCCCATCACGACCAATAAATTCCAAGTGATCTTTCTTCTCCATGTGGTTTCTAGGGTTACATAAATGTCACCCACGTAATTTTTTCACGGTTGGATCTATTACAGCACGCCACTTCTGTTGTAGAAGTTAATTGATAATGTGATTTGTTATGTTGCCAGGACATAATTCAGAAAGTTATTTTAGAGCCTTTGAGACACGGAACAGCACTTGCTTTTCATATTTCTCACGAGAGCAGACACCGCGTGCAGACAAAAGCGTGGATGAAATATTTCGAGAAGCTTTTATTCTTGTTGTTTGGGTGGGTGCCAACGTCTTTCTAGAAGAAAGCTCATATTTCCAGTGCTCCTGTGATTTAAATTTATTCCCTGGTCATTAGTTAGCTTTTTTCTTTTTTTAACTGGACCTGTGTATATATTTGGAAAAAGGAAAAAATTTTTAAAAAGGGGAAGCGTCACCTCTCAGTATTATCAAAGGAGCTGTTTAAAAAACTTCCGTTGAATTCATTAGAGATTCACGGGACATTGCAAAACTGGTGTGGACAGTGCGGGGGCCCCCGGGGGCAGCGTCTGAGGGGCAAAGGGGCTGCCACCGACTGCAGGCTGCCCCGTCTCCAACACTCTTCGCAGGCGTGGGTGCGCGTGCACATGCCTGTGTGCGCATGCGCGTGCCTGCACGTGTGTGCGTGCCTGTGTCTGCACATGTGTGCGTGCCTATGTGTGTGTGCCTGTGTGCATGTGCGTGTGCGCGTGCCTGTGTGTCTGCACGTGTGTGCGTGCCTATGTGTGTGTGCCTGTGTGCCTACACGTGTGCGTGCCTGTGTGTGCCTTTGTGCGTGTGCATGTGTGCGTGTGCACGTGCCTGTGTGCGTGTGCGTGCGTGTGCGTGCCTGTGTGTGTGCCTGCACGTGTGTGCGTGCCTATGTGTGCCTGTGTGCATGTGCACGTGCCTGTGTGCGTGTGCCTGCACGTGTGTGCGTGCCTGTGTCTGCACGTGTGTGCGTGCCTATGTGTGTGTGCCTGTGTGCGCGTGCCTGTGTGCCTGCACGTGTGTGCGTGCCTGTGCCTGCACGCGTGTGCATGTGCACGTGCCTGTGTGTGTGTGCCTGTGTGCATGTGCGCCTGTGCCTGTGCGCGTGCCTGTGCGCGTGCCTGTGTGCATGTGCCTGTGCCTGTGCCTGTGTGCGTGCGTGTGCGCACACATGTGCGCAGCTCTGTGAAATGCTCTCAAGTGTAGGTCTGTGTTGCTGCCTTGAGACCCTTCCACGTGCCCTCGTCCCTGTCCCCGTCCCCTGGCAGCACCAACCTGCTGTCTCTACAAGAGTGGGACTACACAGCGTGTGACTGGCTGCCGCGGGCATCTCCCCATGGCCACGAGGGTCAGCAGGCCCACTGTCCCCTCGCACAGTGGCTCTGCTGAGCTCTCAGACTGGCCGTGAGATGACGAAGCCACTGCAGATGCCCGTGCACGTGTGTGAGCGCGTGTCACTACATCACTCCCCCGGGGCAGGCGCCTGGGGCTGACGGCCGCGTGCTAAATCCCGAGGGCCAGTGCCGTTGCACATCCCCTCGGGCCACACACTGGGGGTGCGGGCTCTGTGCATCCTCCTCAGCGTCGGTGCCGTTGCCGTGCTTATTTCAGCTGTTTTAGTAGCCACAGTAACAACTGCTCGTCCTTGCCGTAATCTGTGCCTTGGTTTGTGTGACTGCTGGGACCGTCACACGTCTCAGGCCTGGGCCCTCTGCACCGCTGCTGTGATGCGCCTCGTCAGTGGTGCCGGGGCATGAAGTCAGGGTGACACACGGCCCCCCACCTCCTCACATGTGCCGGGGGAACCCTCCCACCCGCGTGGCTCCCAGGTGCCACAGCCCAGATGGCAACCAGGTCACTGGGCCTGGGGTGGCTGCCAGGTGGCCCCAGAGCTGGTGCTCGGAGACCAGAAAGTCTCAGGTGGGGCAGGCAGGGGACAAGGCTCTGCATGGGGACGTGACTTCTGTTCAGACGCCTCCCGTGCCCAGAAGCCGTGGGGCAGTGCTGGGCAGGATAGGGCGCCCCTCACGGGGGGCTCACAGTCCAGCCATCCGAGACGGCCACACCGTGCAGGACGGGCAGTGGTGAGCACAGGCAGGACTGACTTGGCACCCCAAGGGCTCCTGGGGCTGTCAACACTGCACGTTCACTTTGGCATTTCCGGCCCCTTCTGCCCACTGGCTCTTCCCGCCTGTCACTCAGCCCAGCCCCGTGGGTCCTCTCGGCATCCCAGGACCTGCCATGGGGCTGGGGACACAGGGAGGTAGGTCCAGCGCATGGGCGCCCCCAACCCTGCTGGCCCAGTGTGTGGTCCCCAGAGAGGAACAGACAGGTGCCACAGCTCAGAGGGGCCTTCCAGGTGGGCGAGCACAGCCCCTTCCTCACACCGTCACTACCCCCACCGCCTGTCGCCCGACACCGAGGAAGCGTGGACGGAGCCAGAGCCGGAGGAGCCACGTCACCTGCCACGCACAGGGGCGATGCCACCGCCGGGCCCAGTGCTACACCACCGCCCGTGACACGTGAGCCGCCGTGTGGGGCTCGTCTCCCGTGGCGGGCGGGCGGGCGGGCGTGGGGCCACAGGTCCCCGCCTCCTGACCCACGGGCCCCCGCCCAGCACCAGGGCCCCCGAGACCACACACAGCAGCTGGGTCTAATCATTTACTAGAGCAGGGGACAGGGACACGGGCTTCGTCCCGGGGCAACGCGTCCGCCATCACCAGAACCGGCCTCCGAGGCCCACCTGCCGCTGTCGAGACCCCACCGTCTGGCCCCAGGGAGGGTCCTGGGGGACAACGGTGAGGGGAGAAGGGGTGCAGCCAGCTGGTCACTGCCTGGGAGACCCCACGGGAGCGGGAGGGGCCGGGCCCCGGGAGGCTGTCACACGATGGCCTGGTGCGGCAGCCCGTACAGGACCAGGTTGAGGGTGACAGGCAGGCGCTCGCAACCTCGCAGCGGTGGCAGCAGGGACACCGGCCCGTCGTTGGCGGTCCCTGGAGACTCATCTGAGGGGAGAGGAACAGGAGTGCATCAAGTGTCAGGCAGCCACGGCCACGGCGTGCGTGGGGGCGGGGCGGCGGGGGCTCCTGGCTCTGCCCCGGGACGCACCCACACACGGGGCCACCGAGGCCGGGGGGCCGACCCCGAGGCCTCACCCGGCACTGAGCACAGCGAGACCCCAAGGCTCTCCCAGCTCGAGGCCCCCTGCCACCAGCCCGCTACCACCCTGACGGCAGGCGGTCCCGTCCCCTCCTCCGCATGGCGGCGACACCACACGGCAGCGGGGACCTGGGCGCCACCGTCCGGCCCCCTCGGCTGACAGGAGGTGACTCGCAGCCCCTCTGCACGCCGGCAAAGCTGCCCGTGCCGTGGGCCCGCGTCCACCCGCTGACTCACACGCGTTCACACATACAGGCGTGTTCCATGTTCACGCACACGTGTTCACAGGCGTGTTCACGCACACGTGTTCACAGGCGTGTTCGTGCACACGTGCACACTCACACACGTGTCCACTCACTCAACAAGCGTTAGTTGTCTGGGAACGACATCCGGGCTGCGGGCCACGTGATCTTATACTTTGGGCGCCTCGTGCTGCCCAGGTCGAAGCTGTCGTGGTTCAAGCGTCCTGGGATGAACCTCTCTGAGCTGTGCCCATTCCCCCCCACCCCCCCACCCCGGCCAGCGCGGACCCTCACAGTCTACACCCGTCTCTACAGACGTGGACACGTGGACACGGGGGCCCTGCGCCAGACCGCAGCCCTGGGCTTCTAGAATCTGCGTGACTTGAACGGTTTTAAAGACAAGGTCACGCGGAGCGTGGGTGCCAGGCCTGCCTGGGGGCCCTCCCGGTAGGAGGCTTGAGGGTCTGCGTCACACAGCCCGCGGGGGCAGAGTGGGGACACCGACCCCGCAGGGACGGCGGGCGCGAGGTGGCCACCGGCCCCATGGGGAGGAGCCGTCGCGAGTTACCGTGGTCGGCCACGTCACCGGCCTCCGTGGTCTGAAGGGCGCGGACCGCCATCCCGATCGGCTGCCCCGCTGCCAGCAGGTCTGGGGGAGAGGCGAACGCTCAGGGGACGTGGCCCCGCGGGCGCGGGGGACAGGGGACCCGCAGGACACCCACTCACTGTCCCAGAGGACGCTGGCCCGCAGCGCGTTGTCCTGCAGGCGCGTCGGCCACTGGTTCACCGCGATGCTCTTGACCCCTGTCAGACTCAGCAGGACGGCGGTCTCGATGGGCTCCTCCAAGGCCAGCTGGGGGGCACTGCAGGGACGCGCTCCGTGGGCCAGGGCCCTGCCCGCCCCACCCCCAGCCGGGCAGCTCCAGGCCCAGGGCACTTGGACTTAAACTTCCCCTAAGCGTCAGGAACTCCCACCCCCGACACGCAACCAGGGGCAGCGTTTGGTCTGCTGCGGGGTCCCCGGTCACTGCTCGGGGGCTGGAGCCAGGAGGGGACACGTCCCATGACAGGGAGGTGCCTGCTGGGCCGCCTGGGCGGGCAGAGAGGTCCCGGGTGCAGGAAACCCTCCAACCTGCTGGCCGCGTCCCCTGGCCCAATCCCAGCGGCCTGGAGGCTCCAGCCGGGCCTGCGGTCAGCAGCTGGAGCTGACGCCTCTGCACCCCAGAGACTGCCAGGGAGGGGTTGGGGGGCTCCCTCCTGGGGCCCTGCCCATGGCGTGCAGGGACACTATGCCCCGCAGGCCCCAGCGGGCACACCCGTCGCTCGTACACCCCCAAGGTGCCCCTCAGCCAACCGCGGGGACACACACCTCTTCTTCTCCGAGGCCTCCATCCTCCGCCGCATGCTCTCGTAGGACCGCGTCAGGTCCAGCAGCACCATCATCTGGCACCCTGCTGGACATGGGGGCTGTGCAGCCCGGAGTCTGCCCGAGGGTCGGGCTGGACCCCACAGCCGCATGGGCACACGGGGGTGCTCTTGGCTTCAGGGGCCCCGCACCCTTCCTGCCCTGCCCTGCCCGGGAGGGGTGTTGGCTCCCAGCATGCCACGCTGACCGGGGCGGCCTCCGGCATGCGGTCAGCACGGGTGTGGGCGTGCAGAGAGCCCAACCCCCTGCTTCCCACGGTGTCCGCAGGGGCAGGCAGAACCCCCCGTGGTGCACAGACAGGCCTTCAGGGCAGCTGGGGGCCCAGGGACACTGACACCCCTGCAGCCGCCTGTGACCTGCACACCTCGTGGACGTCACTGGCCATGCCGGCTGGGAAGCTTTGAGTTAGCTCCAGAGTGGCCCCATTTCTGCCCCAGCTCGAGGTAAGGAGTCTGCCCAGGTGACAGCCCACGGGGTACGGTGGCAGGCTGGAGAGGAGGCCGGGCACCAGGTGACCGGGGGACAAGTGTCCACATGCTTGCCGTGCTGCCATCCATGGGGACACCCACCTCGAAGGGGAGGGGTCTTTTGGCGGGGTCCCTGCCAAGGAGGCCAGCACCCACACAGACGTCCTGCAGGTGGGGGCGCCGGGCAGCCTCCTGTGCTATCGGCAGACAGCAAGAGGGGAAACACGAGCCGGAGCACCCACACTTCGACTGGGAGGACCGGGGGTGTCACCAGCATGTTCTGGCAATGCCACCCCAGCCTTCCTGGACTCTGTGGGCCCAGGCCTGGCGGTGACCCCCTACCCCCTGCCCCTGGCTGTGTGCCTGCAGGCCTGGGACCGTGGGCCGGGGGACCTGAGAAACGGGGAGCTGTTCCTGAGGCCCCATGTGCACTTTTATGGGACGACAGCCCCTCCCCTGCCCCCATGCATTCGGCGTGTGCCCGCTTGGTGGGTCTTGGCGGAGAGTCAGGCTCAGGGGGTCCGGAGGACCCGGCTCACCTCCCAAGTTCGTGGCAGCCAGCCTTTCCACCAGCAGGTGCGACAGGAAGTTCTCCATCCCGTAGAAGAAGAAACCCTCGCAGGTGCCCAGGAGCTGCTCCCACTCGGCCTGGCTGCAGGGGAGCCGTGGGGGGTGGGTTGTGGGAGCGCGCCAGCAGGGGTCCGAGGACAATGCGCCAGGGCCAGGCCTGTCCTGCAGCCTCAGGGCCACAGACCACGGGGTGACACGCTCCCGGACGTGGCGTAAAAGCAAGGGTGGTCCTGTGCCTCCCCACACACCCCAGTGGGCCCCGCTCCTGGGTCCTGACAGTCAAGCAGGTCTCCTGAGAATGAACCTCATGTCCCTGGAATGAACCCACGTCACCAGGCCATGGCCCTGGAAGGCAAGTGCTAGAAGGATGCTTCCCTGACTGCCAAGCACACCAAGGTCCCCAAGGGCCCCACCCCCTCCAGGAGGCCCGGCTGGCCTGGCCGCGGGACCCTGTGCAGGGCACACCCCTGGGTGTCCAGGTCCTCATCGGTAAAGGGGGGATGAGGACAGTGAGGCCTAATCCAGGCACCTCGAAGGCCAGGAGCCCAATCTGTGACAAGGACGTTGGGTTCTGGCAGCCCCTCTGAGCTGGGGGGGCGACAGGACAGAGTGGGGGTGGGATAGGAGGGCGCCCGAGCGACCGGGAAGGGCCACTGCCCAGCTGGCTCCCTGGAGCCCCCTCCGAGTGCAGGACAGTGTCCAGAACCCGGGTCGGACCTGGGAAAGTGCTTCTTCCCCAGATGCCCCGCCCAGCGCGCAGTGAACGTGTCTCTGTATTTATCCAGAACGCCCTGGGTCACAGAGACAGGAGTCAGCACGTCTGCAATGACAAGCGGGTGGGGACGAAACACGGGCCCCGTGTCACACACGTGGAGCACTGGGGCTGCGGTGGCAGGCGGGTCCCCATGCCCCGGGTGGGGTGGGCGCCCTGGGGCTCAGCCTGGCAGGCACAGGCATGGTGGTGGCAGGGTCCTTCCACCTTTGTGGACAATTCACAGACCCGGCTTCCCACCAGACAGACCCGCGGGGAAGGGGCTGGGGAGCACTGTCCCGAGGGGCTGGGGGGCGCTTGCCTGTGCCCAGGGCCTCTTCGTAGGGGTCCACGACGACTGGTCTCGGTCAAGGACAACCAGGACCACAGGCTCGCGCCGCGCGGGTAGTACAGGGGATCCAGCAAAGGATACACTTGAAGTTGTCTGAGTGGACTGGGATGCAGCCGGGGACGGCAATCTGGGAGACGCTGCCCTGCGAGGACACACGAGGTCGTGGGGACGTCCTGAGTCCCGGCCGGGCCCACGGGGCCCCGCCCACCTACCTTGGTGCCCGTCTTGCCGTGGCCCCTCTTCCTGAGCGCCCTGCCTCTGGGCTCCTTCCTTGCGTCCCCATCTGCCAGAGACAAAAGCAGCAGTGACACGGCGGGACCACGCAGGGGTGGTGTTTCACGTTACGTGACTTTCACGCCGACAGAAAACAGGCAGAGAGCATCGCTGCGCTCCCGTGTTCTGAAGCCGAAATGCTGGTGATTTCTCCCACATGAAAGGCTCACGGTGCTGGAGGGGCCTCGAGCGAGGAGCGGACAGCAGCGGCTGACCACTCACCCCCCACGCGGGGCGCCCGCCAGCGCCTCTGCCTTCACATGGGGTTCACCCTGTCCCCTGGCTGCACTCATGCTACCTGTGGTGGCTCCTGGGTTGTTCTGCGGTTCTAGAACAATGATGCTCCCTCCCGCCCACCCGATGGCTTGTGCTTCTGCCCGCCTGTCCCGAGAGCACCGTGCCGGGAGCACCACGCCGGGGTTTTGCTGCCACACGACTCTTGGAAACAGCCGCCCCGTCTTGTTTTCTTCGGCCGCTGTCTGCTCACGGACCCCCGGGACCCTTCCCCGCCTCCTCCGGGGGGTTTGCACTCCTGCTCTAACCCCTGGGATTAGGGGCCTTCACAGGAACCTCCCGCCTCTCCCGTTTCCAACGCACGAGCTTCAGGGCACCGTGGCGAGTCCGACGCTGGGACCCGGCGACTGGGTGGCATTTGGCTCCGTTGCGCTGGGTGCAGGAAAGCCTGTTAGTGTTCGTAACGACCTGATCTTTTTCAAAACCGTTTGGAGGAACGTGGCGGATTGTTAATCCTCGGCTGTTCACTGACTGACACGTTCTGGCGTGGGATCATCGTGGCTTTCGGCGCACGTGAGTCACGGGAAGCGCGTGTGCGAACACGGGAGCCGGGAGCTCCTCCCGTTTCTGCCGCAGAGACCCGACGCCCCGCTGCCGTCTTCCGTGGGTCTCTGTGTCTGGGTTTCACGAAGCCTCCTGGGCTGTGGGATTCCACTTTCCATCAAATTTGGGGGAAACTGGCTGTGCCCACAGATGCCCCGGCCTGTTCATCAGGAACTGTGCTCACGGCGTGTCCACCACTTCCATCACCTGTCACTTCTGGTCTGCTTCTGTCATTCGCTTTCTCTTCGCCGGGTGACAGCTTCCTCGTCTGCGTGCCCAGTCACTTTTGGGTGGGCAGAGCAGGTCCCTTACCCGGAGGTGGTCCCTCTGGTCACTGCACCCGAAGCCCGGAGGCCACAGGACTCTCCGCCCTGGGTGGTGGGTGGCTGAGCGTCCGCAGGCCTGTCCTCCGGGCCTGTCCTCCCTGACCTGGGCAGTTGGCTCATGGCCCTGCTTGGACCCGCACTTGGCTGCAGGCCTGTGGGGATCCTGTGCCCTGAGACCTTGGACCCCGGTTCCCCAGCTGCACCTCCCGGCCCCCCTCCCTGGTGCTGCATCACCTGCTGGTCCCCAGTGTCTCAACACCGTCTTTTCACACACACAGGCGGCCAAGAAAGGTAGACACACATTTAAAAAAACTGTCAAAATGCTCATTCTCAATATATGCCCCTGACAAAGGACGAACGCAGGTCACGTGTGACTTCAGCAATGACAGGAGGTGCTCAGGGCGTCACCGCCAGCGCGCAGACACTCGTGATTTCAGCGCCACGCTGACTCTCTTAAACGTGCCCACTTGCTGCAAGACCCAGGCTGTGAGGCCGAGAGCACGCCGGGCAGGAGGCGGGGCACGCAGCAGGTGGCCGACAGGCAGGCCAAGTGGCCCACGCAGCCCCCTCCGAACCTGAACGTGGCGGCAGAGGTGGCGCTCACCTGCGTCCTCCTCTCGGAGGCGGTTCCACAGCATCTGCAGGGAGAAGTCTCGCGACACGGAGCGGACCGTCCCTCCCGCGAATACGGACAGGCCCTCCAGCGGCAGCTGCAGGAAGGGCCGGTCCACGATGAGGACGATGCTGTCCGCAGCCTCGGGCTGAGCTGCGGGCAGAGGACACAGTGAGGGCGGTGACGGCCCCTCCAACCAGAAGCCCCTTTGACCCTCCCCGCGGGGACCGCCAAAGGCTTCGTGGACGCCACCCGCTCTTAGCCCGCGCTGGGCGTGCCGGGGGGGCGGGACCTCAGTCCACACGGCGCCCCCCCCCACCCCCCGCCCCCAGACCAGACCTGCCCCCCTGCGGCCGCCCCGGGGGGGACTGGGGCACGCGAGGGGGCGGAGCCTCTGACAGGTACCGGCCCCCTTCCCGCCACTCAGCCACTCAGCCACTCTTCGTGGGGGGAAAAGCAAACGGATGCAAATGACGCGGCTCCTCCCCGGAGGGCGCGGGCTGTGGGCGCACGTTCGCGCGTCTTTAGCTCATCGGGAAGAAAGTGCGATGCCGGGAGGCCGCGGGACTCCCGGGCGCTGGGCTGCCCTCCCGCACGACCCCGGTCAGCGAGCACGAGGGCGGTCCGCTTTCCGTTCAGGAAACAGCAGACCGCTGACCCGGGAGGCCCTCCAGCCCCTGCCTCGCGCACACGTCCTGTGGGAACCCGCACATAGCGCTGCCGCGCACCGCCCACGCGGGCCCCGCTTCACTACGGCGCGCAGAGCCCCTGGGCCTCCCACCCACCCCCGTGCTCGGCGCCCCGGGGGACCCGGAAGGGGGCCGCAGGCAGTGGCCGTGAGCGTGTCCAGCCGGGCTCGTGTGTCAACAGCCACGGAGGCTCCCGAGGGCCGAACGGCGGCCACTCACCCGGGAACAGGGATTGCTTCCGGTCCTTGTCCCTGCCCTTCGGCCTGCTCAGATCCGCCCCCGTCGTGGGGCTCTGCACTCTGCAAGTCACGGGCACGCGTCAAGGCTGCAAACGCGGGGCGATCACGCGCGCAGAGCACGTGAGGCGCACCGCTGTGGGGTGATCCCCGTCCACGGGGCGGTCTCCGCGGCTCGCTCCGGAGCCCAGCCTCACCACCGGGGGAGGTGCACACAGGCACGAGCGCAGCGCGGGGGCTTCCCTCCGCTCCGCCGCGAGTCCAAAGAGCCCCACGTGCCGAGACCCGCCGGAAATCGATGGGCGGGGCCCCGACGCGCTCTCCCCGCCCCCCACGCCCATCACGCCGCCGGAAGCCCGCGGAAACCCGGGCAGCAGAACGCGGCTGCTTCCAAGGACAGCGGGGTGCGCTGCAGGCGAGGGGCCTCTGCACGCCTGCCACTCCAGCGCGGACCGAAGACGCTCGTCAGGCCCGTGTCACGACGGGAGGCGAGCATCCGCGCGAGGCCCGCGTCCCGGGACACGGCCCCGACCTCCACGTCTCCCCAGCCCGGCGCCCAGCGGCTCTGGGACGCGCGGGGTCCTGGCCTGAGCACTTCAGGAACGCCCGCGAAAGGCACCTGGTCTCCGGGCAGCGGAGCAGGGGCAGCAGCGGCCGCAGGTACGCCTCCGTGGCCTCCAGGGTGTCGCTGAGTCTCGACGGGGGGCGCCCTTGTCGTTCGGGGCACGTGCCTCCCACTTCGGGCCGCAGCCCAGCAGCCTGTGGTCGAGGGAGGGGTCTGAGGGGCGCTCCTGCAGCAGAGGGGACAGCCCCACGAGGAGAGGCCGCTGCTGCAGGCAGCCTGGTGGCCAGGGCCCAGCACAGAGCACACGGCGTCCCCGCAGACGGAGCTGCTGGCCGCTCTCAGCCGCCCAGCCCCACTGGTCGCCTCTGCTCAGGTCACAGAGGCCTCTGCATCAGGCGTGACTCAGGGAGTCAAAGAAAAATCAGCCCCCGCCCCACAGGGAGGCCGACCTGGGTGTCCATCGCGCCCAGGCTCCCGGGCTCCCGAGGGCCATGGCCCCTCGCCTGCCCGGGCCGCCTTCACCCAGTTCCCCTCCACCGCCGGACAGCACCTGGGCCTCACCAGGCTTGGGGCAAAGGCCATGTTGTTTCCGTACACCTCGGCCTGGGTCTGCTCCCGGAACTCCTGGGCACTGGCCAACAGGCAGGACAAGGTGCACGGGCTCACAGTCACCCGCGCCACCTTGCAGGAGCCTGTGGGGACAAACAGCAGTGCACCCCACACGTGCTGGCAGCCCTGCCCTTGACACACTGCAAACCCCGGGGACCGAGAGGGAGCGCGTGGTAGGCAAAGCGCTTCTGCGCAAGGGACGAGGGCCCCGCCGGCCCTGGAGGCCCCTCCTGCGTCACTGGGTGTCATCACCACCTGGACCCCGTGCTGGTCCAGGACAGCGCTCCATCAGGTGGGAGGAGTCTGAGAGAGCACGGCCCCCAAAAACAGGGGGAAGAGGAACTAGTGTTTAAAAGGGGAAGGCCGTGTGTGCCTTGTCAGGGGTGTGCCGGCCCCCAGAGCTCACCTCCCACCTGCAGCGTCTTCCCCTTGGCCACAGGGTTGGACCTGGTACTCTCGAACGCAGCCCCGTACAGACAGGTCCTGCGGGCAAGACGCCACGGGCTCAAAGTCTAGCACTGGGCCCAGAGCTGCCCCGCAGACGCGCCTACCGGAGTCCCTCCCCCCTGCAGCCCCCGCCGAGCCGACGCAGAATTAAAACAGGTGCATCTGGGCCCAGTGCCCGTGACCCGTCCGTGGCTTCTGCCAGAGGTGGCGGGCCACCTCCATCCCGACAGGCAAGTGGTTGTGCCCATGTGAGAGGTGGCCTTCACACCCGACGCACAGGGCCACCCTGGGGACGGGAGGTGGCACCGGGTCCCACCCGTGTCAGCTGCGGGAGGGCACAGGGGTGGCACTGGAACCTGCAGGCCCCACCTGTCTGCTGAGAGGTGCACGAGGAGGATCCGGAGACTGGGGGGGACCTCATTCAAGAGGTTGAAGTGTTGCTCAGTGACCCGGAGATTCTGCCAAGCCTGTGTGACAACAGGGACCCAAGGACACACGTAGTTGTGAGGGGTCACTGGCCATGCACCCCGCTTTTGAGGAGATGCCCCTCCGGGGGGTTTTGTGCAGGGTTGGGGACCCCTGCAGGACTCGCCGCCACCACAAGGGGGCAGCAGACGCACGCGGAATCCCCCGGCTCTCCAGCGGACTCAGACACCGGATTTGCACGGCCCACAGCGCGGCGTCTCCCCTGGGTCCCCACGCCATATGCATGAGCCTCACGTGCACACAGCCACCCTGCCCCCTCTTCCCAAGCCCCGTGTGCCCTCCCGTCCTTGGGCCCTGTTCTCGGCGCGGGTCTCAGAACTTGGTGCTTGTCCCCCTTTCCCCCAACCCCTAAGTTGGGCACCGAGTTCCCTGGCCTCAGGGGGGAGAGATGGACGCAGCGAGAGGGCAATGTTGTCCAGGTATCCATGCATGCGCAGAAGAGCTGGGACCCGCCGTGAGCTCGGGTACTGCCCCGTCGCGGTCGGCCTACTCCCGCCCTCGGGTGCTGACTGGAGCAGCCACCAATGCCTGCCTGGCACGTGTCCCCATGTGGGCGCTGGCATGCCTAGAAGGCTCCTCTGACTGTGGCCCCTCCCCCGGCTGGTGCGTTTTGCCCTGCTCCTCAGGGGAGGGAGTTCTCCTCTGGGGGTTGAGGCATCGGCTCTCAGGGGCACCCCTGCTCCCACTGACCATGTCTACAGACATTTGGTTGTCACCTCCGGTGGGTGGGAACCAGGGATGCTGCTGAACACCCCACAGTGCACAGGGCGGCCCCACCCCGGGTGAAGGGACAAGAGGCGAGACCACACAAGTGACCACGGAAGCAACCATGAGGGAAAGGAGGGACGCAGCTCCACGGAGCATCCCAGTCTGCTCACCAAGTCCTGTTTCTTTAAGTGTCCCCATCCCCACAGTGAGGACCACAGTGACCTGCAAACCAGCCGACTAGGGTGCATGTGCTGCCTCACACCAGCCTCATGACCGCCCCCTCCCCCCCCCCCGGCAGGTCCCCAGGTCCCCGCAGCCACCCAAGAGGTTGGGCAGGGCCACAGGTTTGGAAGGCGACCCGGCTGCGTCACCTTGGAGGTGGCAGCCAACCTCTGCTCCACGCGGGCAAAGAGGCCGGAGGAGGTCCTCGCCTGGCGCCTCAGCCTCTGCTGGAGCTGCAGCAGGGCCGCCAGCTGCGAGCTGCTGGTGTTGGCCGTGGCCCTGAGCAGGACACCTCGCATCATCTCCGAGGCCGAGCAACTCTGAAACAGACCGCGGGAGGGGGTGGGGCTGCTCAGGTGCCCCTGAGACGAGCCCCTCGGGCACCCTGCTTCTCTGGGCCACCAATCTCGGCGGTGCCCCCAGCTCCCGCCTGCCACGGGGCACAGGGAGCGACGGGCAAATGCTTCCTTCTCTGGGCTTCCTGCAAGAGGCTCCTGGGCGCGCAGGACAGCAGGAAGAGGGGCCGGGGCCCTTGGGCAGGCACCTCACACAGACGCCCCAGTCGCAGCGGGGCAGGTGGGGCCGCCAGCAGGAGGGAGCTGGGGGCTCGGGACCTCCTTCCCCAAGAGGGCCCCAAGACCTTGGCGGGAGGCGCAGAGCTGCACCTGAGACAGTGCCAGGAACTGGCAGGCGGCCGCGGGGTCCAAGGCGCCCACGCACTCCACCATCTCCAGGCTGGCGGCGGCCGCGACGTCCAGGAGGCCGTTGCCCAGGGCGACCTGCAGGCACTGCAGCAGCACCTCGGACGCCTGCGCCAGATACTGCTGGGCCAGGGCCATGCTCCTCTGCGGGGGCGGACCCAGGCTCAGGCCCGCGGCGGGGGCGGGGCTCGGGTGGGGGCGGGGCTGAGGCTCAGGCCCAAGGCAGGGACGCGTGTCCGGGGGCGGGGCGGGGCGCGGCCCGAGCAGGTGGGAGCAGCTCACCCTCAGGTCCAAGCCCTTCCGGCCGTGCTCCTGAGGGGCTGCCCTGGAAGTCCGGAGGCTGCTGCGGTGCTCCTCTTCCCTCTCCCCGTCTTCCTGGACGATCTCCAGACCCTTGAGGCTGCTGGGCTCAGCACCCGCCTAGGGAACGTGGGTCACGAGTCGCGTAGTCGTCAGGGCCGACAACGCCCGCCCCAGGGTTTAAGTTAATGATGGGGGCCCTGGGTTTGTGGGGGAGGGGCAGGAGGAAGCCGAGCTGGGAACAGCACTTCCGCAAAGCCCCCTGCCCGGCCCCGGGGGGTTTAGTGCACATTTCCCATGACGGCCCTCCAGGCAGGTGCACTTCATGGTCAAGGCCAGGCTCAGGCAGCTGGACACACTGAGGCCGCGTCTCTGGTGCCCCTCTGGCTCAGAGCCTCCCGTGCAGGTGCTCAACTGCTACTGGCCGAATGAGCAGCCAAACCCCACCAATTCACCCATTGTTAGTCCCTGGACAGGGCACCCTGCCGGGGCTGACCAGGACCTCAAGCCCAGCCCAGCTCAGCAGGGAAGCAGGGGCACTGGCCCCAAATCACACCGCAGTGTGGAGCCACCTGCTCGGGGCTGGGGAGTGGTCTTCCTAAAGGAGCAGGGTCTGTGGGGAGAGCCTGGCTTCCCCCATGGGGCAGGTGCCTTCCAGGTGGAAAAGGTGGCAGCTGCAGAGGCAATTAGGATGGTGACCTGCAGTGTTAGCAGCTATCACCAGAGTTCCTTCTGAGGGGCAGGGTGCTCCTGTGGGGGCACCAGGCCTGCTGGTCGGCCTTGCTGGGTCACTGGAGAAGAGTGGTGGCAGGCATGCACCACACGGCCAGCAGGTGGAGGCCTCAGGCCTCAGCTGGGCTTCCCTGTACTGTCACTGTCTGTGGGGTGCAGGCTGTGAGCTTCTGCGCTCAGGCACTCCTCAGGCTCCCAGGCAGAGAGCTGCTGAGGTGGGGGAGACACAAGGAACCAAGACCTGCTGCACCCCTGCGTTTGGGATGGCCACCTGGAAGCCGAGGACACTTGGAGGCCTGTTTTAATGCTCTAGTTCTTACTGTGATCGGGGGACCTGAAAATGTCATTTCTGCTGTTGAGGTATAGGAGGTGGGTCTGTGACGAATGAGAAGTGGGAGCACATACCAAGAGGCTCTCGTCCCAGTAGGAGGAGGGGTGCACAGGGTCTGCGCGCACGGCCAGCAGGTGGAGGGCCTTCCCGGCCAGGCCCAGGAGCCGGGCGCGGGTCTCCGCGCAGCCCACGCACAGTGGCGGCAGGCTCCCCAGCTGCGCCAGCGCCGTGTGGGCCAGGGTCCGCTTCAGCGTGAACCATGCCTTCAGGACAAAACCGCCCACAGTTACTGCCTGCACCCCCCAAAACGCAACCGGCCCAGACTGGAGTCCCTTGGGATTCACCTTATGGACTTTCTCATACGTGGACATGAGTCAAGAGTGAAGTTGGGGACAAGGGCTGTCATAGACTTGGGGACATCCCCAATGCCACCTCAGCTTCACAGCCAGCGAGGTCCCTCCAATGGGCTGTGGGGAGAGGCCTCGGGCCGTGCTCCTGAGCGCCAGCCCCCAGGTTCCCACTGGTCGGCCCTCAGGTGGGGACCACGGAGCCCCCGTCACAGCACGGCAGCGTCGTAGGCGTTACCAGGCCGACGGAGGTGTAGTCACTCATGCTCCGCAGGTAGTCGGCCAGCAGCTTGTCCAGGGAGTCCTGCTCACGCAGCCGCTCCAGGGTCTCCTGCCAGGCCAGCTGCAGTGTGTCCAGACACGCCTCCACGAGGCTGAGCTTGAGGTGTGCCAGCTTCCGCATGAGAGGCGTGCTGACGCCCTGCAACGCACGGGCCCGGGCTGCGTGACAAGGCTGTCACCGCGAGTCGCTCTGAGCCCACCCATAGCGGTCCCCTCAACTGAGCACAGGCCACCCCCCTCTGTCCCACCTCCTCTGAACGTCCTTCCAGGCCCCCTCTGCCTCTGGGGTTTGCACCTGGTTGGGGTTCTGCAGGTGGGGCACAGGGTGTACTGTGTCTGCTCACTTCGCTCGCACAGCGAGGTTGAGCCACGCGGGGGCACTCGGTTTGGGGCATTACAGACACAACTGCGCATGTTCCCCACAGGTCTGCGCGTGGACGGGCGGCGCGGCCGGCCGCGGTGCTCTGTAAGAACCTGCCCCGGTCTCTCCACAGGCTGCCCGCAGTGCATGCGCCCCGCCCCCCACGTCCATGCCCTTGCCCACGTCTGTGAAATTCCAGAGGTGTGTGCGGGGGAGGGGGTCCCCTGTGGTTATAATTTGCATGTCCCTGATCCACTCACGAAGCCTGTCATCTTTCACACGGTTATTTACCATCCACATCATTTTCTTTAGAGAAACGACTGTTCAAATGTTTTGCCCGTTTTTTATTGGGCGGTTTTGTCACGGTTTTGAGCGCTGCTCACATGTTCTGTAACCTGTCAGGTAGACGATGGGCAGGGACTTCCTCCCCGTCTGCCACTCGTCTTTGCATCCGGTTAACGTGTCCTGAGCAGCAGACGTCAGAACGGCCGTCGGGTTCACCCTTTCGTGGACTGTGCTCTGGGCGTCGTCAGTGGGTCTTAGCTGAAGCGAAGGCTGCGGAGCTGTGTCCCATGTTTCCCTCTGGGGGGTTACAGTCTCAGCGCCCACTCGAGTCCGTTGCCACGTGTGGTGCAGGCTACGCGCTGCAGTCTAGTTTCCCCATGTCCAGTTGTTCCGGCACCTTCCTCACTGCATGGCCTTTGCACCTTTGTTGAAAATAAGGGGTGTGTGTGTGTGTGTGTGTGTGTGTGTGCGTGTGTGTGTGTGTCAGGATTCTCTACTATGTCCACTGCTCTGTGTACCTAATTTTACATTAAAATCACACCCCCTTGATTCCCGTGGTTTTGTGAGAAGCAAATTCAGGTAGTGCTGGACCTCCAACTTGGTTTTCCTTTTTCAAACTTGCGTTGGCCACGGTAGGTGTTCTGCACTCACCTTGATAAGGATTGCAGATAATTTAGGAAAGAAGTGCCGTCTCAGTAACACCACGTCTTCTGATCCATTTAATGAGGTCGTCTTTCATTTTTCCCAGCAATGGTTTGTGGTCCTTAGGGTCAGTTTTGACGTTTTGCCAAATACCATTTCTACGTTGTCATAAATGATAGTTTAAAATTTTGAAATATCTGACCATTGCCAGTCTATAGAAATATAAAGTTAGTATTTGCATGTTGTTCTTACATCCTGCAACCTTACTGACCTCACTGGTGACTGCTAGTAGCTCCATTAATTGTGTGTAGGTTGCAGAGGATTTTCTGTACAGATGACGACGACATCTGTGAACAAAGGAAGAAGTTTCCTTCCTCCTTTCCAATCTAGATGCTTTTCGTTTCTTTGCCTTGCCTTATGGAATTGGCTAGAACGCTAATAGCATTCTGAACAAAAGGGGTGAGAGGACACACGGGACACACGCGTGTCTGGTCCTCATCTAAGGGGAAACCAGTCTCTCACCGTTAAGTGTGATGTTAGTTCTAGTTTGTTTCACAGATGTCTCTGATCAAGTTGAGAAAGTTCTCTCCTATTAACAGTTTGCTAAGAGTCGTCTTTGAAAAACCAGGAATGGGTATTGGATATTAATCAATTGCTTTTCCTGCGCCTACTGAGATGATCATACGGGTATGTTTTTAATACGGTGAACCAAACTGATTGATTTTTGAATGTTAAAGTATTCCTGCGACAGCCCCAACTTGATGCTGATATGTTATCTTTTTTATATGTGATTGGATTTGCTAAAAAATTTGTTTGGGATTTTTGCATCTACGTTCATGACGAATTACGGTCTGTCGTTTGGTTTTGGCAATAGTAGTCTCACAGAGTTGGGACACATTCCCTCCGTTTAAACTGCCGAGAAGAGTTTCTGCAGGATTGGTGTTTTGGGGGTTGTTTGTTTTTTTTTCCTTAAATGATGGCACAATTCACCAGTAAAGCCACCCGGGTCTGACATTTTCTTTGAGGAAAGACTTTTAACTACAAACTCAATGTTTTCAATAGAAGACTATTCACGTTCTCCATTTCTTTTTGAGTGATCTTTGGCAGTTTGGGTCTTGAAGGCATTTGTTCCATTTCACCTAAGTTGTCAACTGCATCAACATAAAATTGTTCAAGAATAAAGTCTCCTGTTACTCTCTGAGTATGTGTAGCATCTGCCGTGATGTCACATCTCGTTTCTGATATTGGTTATCCACGTCCTCCTCCCACCCTCTTTCTTTCCTGATCAATATGGATGGAAGTTTATCGATTTATGAATCTTTTCAAAGAACTAGCTTTTGGCTTTATTGATTTTTCTCTTTTATTTTTCTGCTTTATGTTTCACTGATTCCCACTCTGATCTTCAATTTCCTTTCTTCCACTTGAGTTTAATTTGCTCCTTTTTCTACTTTCATGAGGTGGAGATTGAAGTCAACGATTCGGGATCTGTCTCTTTTCTCATACAGGTATTAGTGCTACAACTTTTCCTCCAAGTGCTGCATTAGACACATCTCGAAACCTCTGATGTGTTTTTCTTTTTCCTTCAGTTCGATTTCTTCTTTGGACCCTAGTTATTTGGATATATGCTATTTACTTTCCAAATATTTGGGCATTCCTATCATAGCTTTCTGGGTTTGTTTTTTATAATAGAGGTAAAATTGACATAGCATAAAGTTAACCATTTTAAAGTGTCCATCCCACTGGTACCCGGTGCATTCACAGCGTTGTGCCAGCACCACCTCTCTCTCGCCACAGCCACTGAATGGCACGCTCCCGCCTCCCCCCACCCCCACCCCGTCTGCTTCCTGTCTCTGTGGACATTGCTTCCCTCGTTCTGCCTTCTGATTTTGGCTTTAGTCCCATTGTGGTCTCAGGACAGACTTGACATGACGTAAGTCCCTTCACATTTACTGAGACTTGCTTTATGGTCCAGAGCGTGGTGGGTCACGGGAAATGTTCCACGAGCTGGGCGCAGGGCGCGTTTCATCACTTACGAGGCCAAACTGGCTGATGTGTTCAAATCGTTGCTTATGTTCTGTCTCCTTGGTCTACTGATGTTTGAGTGAGGGGTGCCGAAATCTCTATTAACTGTAGACCTGTCTCCTCCTGCACTGCAGTGTTACCGTGTTTGCCTCGTTTATTTTGAAAGTCTGTAATTAGGTACAATGTTTAGAGTATTATGGCCACTTGGTTGGTCAAGCCCTTTACAATGTGAAGTGAATCTTCATCTCCGGTGATATTTCTTCTCTGGAATCTGCTTTGTCCGATGTTAACACAGCAGCTGTGGCTTTCTTCTGATGGGTGCCAGCGGGCGTCTCCTGTTCCATCCTTTCAGTTCTAATTCACTCACGTCTTTCCGTCTCAAGTGGCTTTCCTGTCGTCAGTGTAGAGTTGGGTTCTGCTTTTTATAGACAGTCCGACAAAGTCTGTCTTTTACTGGGTGGTCAGGCCATTTCAAATTAGTGATTATTGATAGGATTAGGTTTCAGGTCACCATGCTGCTGTTGGCTTTCTATTCATCCCACCTTTCTCCTTTTTCTGGTTTCTTGGGGAACAAGTGACTAATTTCTATCATTTCCTTTTATCGCCTTTCTTAGATTATTCGGTGTACCTCTTTGTTCTGTCATTTTGTAGTTACTTCAAGGTTTACGGTATGTCACACCCTTAAAGTGTGAAAACCCTTTATGCTACTGTTGTCATATTTTGTTTTTATGTGTTGTAAACCCTATGGGACACTTCTTTGTTTAAATGGCCAGTTTCCTTTCAAGGAGACTTAAATGATAAGACAGATCTCCGTGCCTGAGGAGTGTCTGGCCGGGCAGGCATCGGCAGCGCGTCTGCTCGGGACGCCTCCCTCCAGCTCTTGAACATTTGGGGGAAATCTTATCTCACCTTCATTTTGAAAGAGAGTTTGGATAGGTAGAGTCCAAGACTGTCAGTTCTTTCAGTACTGTGCCGACGTCGCCTGTCGTCTTTGCTGCTCTGTACACGTTTCTGATTTTAATTTGGTTATGATTACGCTTGGTTATGATTTGGTTATGACTCTTTTAATTTGGTTATGATTATTCCTAGTCAGAGTTCTTGTGCCTGGGGTTCACTGAGCTTCTTGGATCTGTTGGGCGATAGCTTTTTTATTGAATTTGGAAAAATTTCAGCCATTATTTCTTCACCTATTTTTTTCTGTGTACTGCTGTTTCTCCTCCCCTCGGGATTCCCGATTCCACCTACATCCGCGCACGTGAAATTGCTCCTCTCACTGACGTTCTGGTCATTTCAACTTCCGTCCTCTTTCCCTTTCATTTGTAATAGTTCCGATGCCACGTCTCCACATCCTCCAGTCCTCCGCGGCCTCTGCCATTGATCCCGTCGTGTAGTCTCCATGTCACACACTGCAGTCTCGCCCTTAGTTCAGTTTTGGTCTTCTCTTTGTCTCTTCGATACGCCTACTTTGCTGTCCCTGACGTCCAGTTCAATGTGGGGTGGGGTCTGATTGCCTGACCATTCCCCTTATCGTGAGTTGCCTCCTCCTGCCTCTTTGCATGACTGGTCATTTCTGATGGGCTGCGAGACGTGGGACATGTCATCCTGTCGGGTGCGGGGGGCTTCACGCTCCTCTGAGTTTCTGAGCTTTTGCTCTGGGACAGTCATTTGGAAACAGTGGGAACTTGGTGCAGGGATGCGGATCCCACCCGGGGCAACTGTCCCCCCACCGAGACCGGCCTCTGTCTGTGCTCAGTGCTGGGACCACGAGGCTGTCAGTCCAGCTGGTGGGAGCGGGCACTGGCCCAGCCCTGAGTGAGCAGCAGGCACTGCTTCTTACCACCCCTCCACAGGTAGTGTCCCCACCTCAGGGCGCGTCCTTCAGGACCATGGCCCCCGGGCACCGCCGCAGCCTTCCTTTTTCCTAGCACTCGCTCTCTGGGTCTCTAGCTGGTCAAGCCCAGCTGCCCCGCTCTCCCCAGACCCCCAGCTGCGTCCCTTCGACTCAGGCAGTTGCCATCCTCCCCTGGGTCCCCCCTATGTGGCTGCAGGGCATGTGGATGGTGGGGCTGGCCTCTGCTCGGGGGTGGCTGTCCACCTTTACTGACCACATTGCTCTGTGTGTTTTCGGTTCTTTCAGATGGAAGGAGGGAGTGACCAGAGTGTGCCCCAGGGTCCAGGACACACACGTACATCCTGAGGGGACAGGAAGCCCCGGGTGCTGTGGAACAGGTCTTCTGCCTCGTCCACGGCGCTCTGGGCCAGGCCGTAGGCCTCCAGGTAACACGCCGCCCTGTACTCCTCGTCCGGCTCGCTCTGGGCGCATAATCTGCATTAAGACCAAGAAGAGGATTCACAGCAGGACGTCAGTGCGTCCTGTCGGCCGTGCCGGCACAGCGTGCAGAGCGCGGCTCGTGTGTGATGACACCGTGTGTGACCAGACCTCAAAGCCTGTCATCAGATGTGCTGTGTGTCTTGCACAGACCAGCCGCACACCTACGACCTTCACAAACACGGAGCCTGAGCCGTGCGGACGCCACAGTCCCAGCTCTGCCACTTCTGTCACCTCACCTTCCTGTGGTGCTTCTCTGTATTTTCAAAGTCTTGCACTGACCACACGCCACATTTGCCACCGTGATGTAGCTGAGGTTACACTTCCTCAGTGCCCATGACGGCTGGTTTTAACACCTCACGTGTGACTGACTTGTGCTGCAAAATGCTGTGTGTCACCAGCAGGTGGGTGGCCCAGGGTGGAGGTGAGGTAGTGGGCAGGACAGCCCAGGACACAGGGAGTCAGGCTAGCCCGTGCCCTCTTTGATGCCAGAGCCAGCACGAGCAGGTGCACAGGCGACGTGCTGTGTGAACACGCGTGCATGAGTAGGGGTGGTGTGCACACACGTGACATGTCTGCACATGTGTGAGGTGTGGCAGGATGATGTGCGTGTGTGCCCGTGAGCATGTGTGCCGGCTACTGGAGCAAGTGCTGCGTGTCTGGGGTGGGGGTCACCGGGGCTGAGGCATTTGTCTGTGTGTTTTCAAAGACTGAGCAGGTGGGACACGAGGTGGCAGGATGGACCTCCCCCGCAACACACAGCTGCAGACCCCCAGTGTGGGAGGCCACAGGGCCGGGACCAGGAGGAGGGGGTGTGGGTGGCAATGAGGGCGTGACGGGGGGGAAGCTGGCCGTGCAGGGAGCGGCAGTGGGGACAAGGGCCTGGGCTGACCTGGCACGGGGACTGGTGACTGTCACGGAGCACACGGAGGCAGCCCCCTGGCCCCAGGCAGTGTCGGCAGCGAGGCGGCTCCCACTCACCTCTTTATCTTGGCGCGTTTCAGTCTGACGTCCACACAGTTCTCTCTGTAGCCACAGCTCATGAACTCCCCCTCAATTTCCAACAGGCGCTCGTCCATCTCCTTCAGCAGGAAAGCACAGTGGGAAGCGTCCCCGTCGGCGGACTCCCGGGCAAGCTGGATGCGGAGGTCCACGCACCTGCCAGGGACACACACGTCCTGACGTGACACCCGTCCACGCGGTCCCACCAGGGCTGTCGCCCGTGACACTGCGGAACGCCTACTGGCCATGTCCTCCAGTCACAAAGGAGCAGCCCCGTGCCGGCGGCCACCTGCCCTCTCCCCTACACGCCTGGGGGCTGAACCGGACCCCGTGGAAGGGCCTGCAGCTCAGAGGCAGCCCGAGGGCACAGGCCAGCGACCCACACGGAGGTGGGGACCGGACAGCACGCAAGCCCCTGGCCAGCACAGGAGAGCTTGACAAAGACGAAGCAGAAAGCACTGGGACCCACAGTGACAGGCTCTGTGCCGCGCTGGCCCACGGAGCAAAAGCTGCTTCTTGGAAACGGGGCATCTGCCACTGTGACCGCAGGAGGAGCAACAGCACCGGCCATCAGCTGCGAGGGGACGGACCTCAGACCCGCCGCTCGGAACACTGCAAGTGAGCGGTGGGAGCGCCTGTGCTGACAGCCCAGAGCCCAGAGGGAGTTTTCTAGAAAACACCAGCCCCAGGGGAAGGCTCAGAAAGAAGCTGGAACCTGACAGGCTCACGGCCGTCGAGGAACTGGTGCCGCTCCACAGAGTCCGCCCGCCGGGCAGGGAGACTCTGGTGCCCTCCCCGGGGAAGGACACGTGGACACGCGTGGGCGGAGGGCGGGAGGCGTCTGGGCCGACCCCACTCAGCACTGGAGCAGGGCAGAGGAAACCCACGCCACGCCAGGTGGGAAGGGTCCCAAGGAGAGGAACGTTGGAAAGGACGAGGCGCTGCCCCCGGAGCCCACAGCCCGAGGGGAGGCTCTCGTGACCACCCTGAAGCCACCTCCCGAGCAGCAGTGACAGACGCTGTTTCTCAGAGGCCTGAAGGACGCAGGGGACGCCGCGTCTTTTGCAGCTGGGAGGAGGGTGCGGCCGCACAGCCCTGGTCATGTGAGTCTCTGGACCTCACGGGCTCAAAACGTGGCACAAAAACGACGAGATGGAGAAAAGAAACCCCCGGCTTCCGTGGGAACCTGCGTTTTTCTTACAGAAAATTACCTGGCCTCTAGATCCGTGGTCATGAACTCCAGGATGGGTGTCCGGTTCGGTCTTTCTCTCTTGAGAACCTTGAAGGCAGCGATGAGCTTCTGAAACAGCTGGCAGACCTGCTGGGCCGTACAACGGTGTCAGCAGGGCCCCGCCCACAGGCCCTGCCCCGCCCACAGGCCCTGCCCCACCCACAGGCCCGCCCACCTACAGGCCCTGCCCCACCCACAGGTCCGACCCCGTCTACAGGCTCCGCCCTGCCCACAGGCCCCGCCCCACCCGCCTGGTCCGCGCAGCCGCACTCGCACTCGTCCTCACCATTTCTCTGCCCTCGCCCTCCATGGACAAGAGGGCATCGGCCAGCGTCAGGGTGGAGCGGTACCAGAACTCCTCGCCGCCGCCCCGGCGCTGGGCCTGCTCAGCCAGCGTCTTGGCTTGTCCATAGTTGTTCTCCTTGTTCGCCAGCTGCGCCAGCAGGTGCAGGCACTGCGACTCCGCACAAGGGTCGTCATCAAGCGCCTGAAAGCGACACACGTGTACGGGGACGGATGGGGGCGGCGAGGGAGAGAGACGGCGAGACAGACGCGGGGATGGGGACGGGGAGAGACGGAGTGCGTGTGGCAGCCCCCGGCGCAGGCCGAGCCACCACCTCGTCCATCCAGCAGGCTCCTCCCTGACATGAAGGGGTCCCCACGATCGCCGCCGGGGCACAGGGCGGGCTTGAGGCCTGTGGCTATGAAAACCGACGCGCAGGGTTCTGGGCAGGCGTGGCCCTTACCCGGAAGGCCTGGTACGCCTCCGACAGGAGCAGCCGCGCGGGCTGGTACAGGTCCATCTCCAGCAGAACTTCTGCTTTGAGGGTCCACAGGTGGGGAAAGGCCGTGCCGTCCAGGCCTTGCCCCGTCTCCCCGTTCATCTTCAAAGCCTGTAAGGAGCCGCAGGCCTCTCACGTCTGCGGCGGCTCCAGGGCCAAGTGCTGCCGGGTGAGGCTCCCCACTGGGCCTTGTCTACATCTAGCGGGGTACCCCAGTGTCCTCCTGTGACACCACCTCTTCTCACCAATGAAGCGAACCCCCAGTTGCGCCAGACAGGCTCCTGGCCGCTCCTCCTCCCTCCCGTGCCCCCAGTTCCACGCCCCACTCCCGCCAGGCAGCACTGCCTTTCCTCCCCACCGAGCGTGGGCAGGTCAGAGTGCCTGCAATTCAGCCAGACACACGGGGGACGCAGGGCAGTCCTGGTGCGGGTCACACACAGAGCTCGTCCTATGGGAGGAGCCCACATCTTCCCACCAAGCCCCTCAAGTCCTTCAGGCTGGACATCACCCCAAAGCTGGCCCGCCTGCTGGGGGGGGGGGGTGTTCTGGGCGAGGTCAGAACTGCAGGCTGGGTCCCTGGCTGCCAGGGCTGTGCCTTCACGGCCACGGGGTCTGCCTCCTGGGGACCCCTCTGTGCCCCTGCCTGTCGTCTCTGAATCCCTGAGCGGGCCCCTGGCAGACCCTTCCTGGGGGAGGGGGTTTCTGCAGTCTGATCTTCCCGGGGGGCTTCCAGGGCCCACAGGGAGGGGACACGTTCCACCAGCCCCTGAGTTTCCCAGGAAACCCGACATGGCACGCAGTTAAGAGCGCCCTGGCTCACCGGTGGCAGCCCTGTCATCCCCACCCCATGCCCGGCACTGGGCTAGGAGCCAGGAGCTAAGGTGCTCTGGCAAAGCGCAGGCACCTTGTCCTCTGCCACAAGGATCTTTGTCCCTGATGGCTCGGCGACGGGAGGGGGCTCGCTCAGTGTCGGCTGACTTTCTTCCAGCGGTTCCAGATTCCTCTCCTTTCTCAAGGCGATTTCCTTCCTGCAGCTAATCCAGGTGAAACATCACGATGAGGAAGAAACGCAGCGGCCAGAACACGAAGGAGCCCGCTTCGTGGTCATCAGAGCTAGGGAATCGCACCACAGCACTCGCAGCCTCGGCCATGCCCACTCCTGTGCCCGCAGGCCCGGCCCCTCCCACGGGCCAGGCCCCTCCCACGGGCCAGGCCCCTCCCACCGGTCCCTGACTCCCGGGGCGCTCTCCTAGCCATTCCCAGTCAGACTGCGCTCACGCAGCCAGCTGTGCACCTGGCATCCCGACCTGCGTGCTTAACACGCACCTCAAACTTGTGTCCACTGGCGCGCTGTCCCCCCAAACAAGGCCGAGGCACTGGCCCGGCCGCCCTGCTCCCTCACCTTCCCACCCCAGCCCACTGCTGCGAGGGCATGGCCCGGTGTCCCCTCCACCCTCAGGCCCCAGCCCGGGAGATGCCGCACAAGCGCTGCCCCTGGCCCGAGGGTCCTCCCGGTACCCCTCCAGCCGCGTGAGAGAGGGGGCCCGCCGTAAGAGACGGGGACGGGAGGCTGGGGCCCTGCACGGAGTCCCCGGGGAGCCGCGGCCCCGCCCCGCACCTGGTCTGCTCCGAGTCCCCGAAGTAGGCCGGCCCGACCGCCTCCTCGTGAAGCATAGCCGCTTCCTTCAGCTTCAGGTCCGAACAAACCAGGGCGAGGCTGGGGGGCGAGAAGGGCACGAGGCTGCCGTCACGCGGGGCGCGGTGGGTCAGTCAGGGTGCACCGGGCTCGGTGCGCGTGAGAAAAATTGGTAAATGCAAACAGAAATGTGTCATTTGACACTTTTCAATAATTTTTAAAGTGCAGCAGAATTACTAGGAAAAATTACAGGTGGCTCTAACAAATTCCAGGCAGAGGGTCGCTCGTGGATCGATCGCCTGCCTGCATGTTCGTGACCTCAGGGTCACGGTCGAGGTCGAGACGGTGGGCGGGGCTCTGACCGCCCTCCTCCCAGCAAGCGCAGAAGCTCCGCTTTGATGCGCGTGTGACGCGCTCCTGTGAGACGCTGTGAGCATGCGCCAATGGGCCACTGCCGTGCAGCGCCTGCGTGTCAGCGCCTGCGCGTCAGCGCAACGCCTCTCGGAAGGGGCGGGGCCTGGCACCCAGCTGTCCCCACGGGCTGTGGTCACACATTAGGGACTGTTTCCCTGTGCCGCTGCTTTGGAAAAGTCCTGAAGCTTACAGGGAGGTCGCACAAACACTGTGAAGAATTTATCTTCCCCGGAGGTGACGCAGGCTACTGACCGGAGGTGGTACAGGTCTTCCAGGCTCTTGCTTCCCACCGCGCAGGCCGAGATCAGCACCCCCAGCTGCAGCACGGGCACCGTGAGCTCGTGGAGAGCCAGCTTCTGCAGGGCCTTGACCAGCTGGTCCAGATAGTACAGGCTGTGCGTCTGCACAAACACACAGCAGGCATGGACGGTCACGGGGGAGGAGGGCCAGGCGCCGGCTCACGGGCTCTCCCAGTGGAGGCCTGGCACACAGTAGGTGTGCAACTAGGGTTGCTGAACGAATGCTGGAATGATGTGCCTCTTCCTTCTCTCCGTCACTACCAGCTTTGCTCTCGGCCTGTGCGACTACCTGCAAGCACCAGGCACTCAAGTACAAAGATTCTCATGAGAGAAAACCTCTTTACGTATTCAAATTAATGTTTTTGTTTCCTTCTTCCACTAAAAACTACTGATCCACTAACAGCAGAATTTCTTTAGGCACACACACAACTTCATTAAAATTTCACATAGAGAAGAACGAATACATCTTATGTGGGACTAGGTTCAGTAAAATCATTGTTCTTCCATGGAAAATTAGAAAAGTCAGATGAACTATTTTTAAAAACCTGCTTAAAAGCACAGTGGACAGAAGACGGGCCACATACTAAAGCTGACGAGCTCGGGAGGCCAGCGTGGCGCGCCCTGCAAACCCAGAGAGCAGAGTGTGGTTACACAGCTGGTCTGAACGCAAGAAGTCCTGCGATCACCAGGCACAGAGTGGCTGCTGGGCTGCTGCCCACTGATCACGTGAGTGCGTTCTCCAGAACAAAGAACTCCTTCAAACAAGGTGACGACAGAAAGCGTCATCAAATGTGGGGAATGGATTGGGCAGCAGTCTCAAAAGAGGACACCTGAGTGCCAGTGGTCACTGAGAGGTCTGACCCCTCTGTGGCCAGGGAGTGTCCACCCAAGCCACAGCAAGTGTCACCACATGGCCACCCAACGGCATGGATGGCTGAGGAGGTGGGAGCCGAGGGGGCTGTGACTGACGGCCGCTTCCGAAGGCGGTTTGGTCAGCAGCACACGCTACAGTCGGACACGCACACGCACCGCAACCCACGAGTTCTGCAGACGGGCGTGTCCTGGGACGGCCACGAACGAGAAACAACCCCATGTCCTCCAGCATTCCCACGGACAGGTCACCGTGACGCCATTGTGCAGTCTGTGCACCCGAACCTGCTGTCGGGGCACGTGTGGGCACGCAGGACCCCACGGACATGACACTGAGCCGAGGAGCTCCCCGCACGGGCCGCGTGCTGAAGGCTTCCCCTTCGTTACGGCACAAGCAGCAGGCAGGAGGCAGGTGCTGCCCAGAGCCCGCGGCAGGGAGGCCTCTGCAGGTGTGGCAGGGTAGGGACCTGCGCTGGGACGGCGTCCTGGGTCCCCTAACTGCAGTCACATGTGTCCTTGAAGAGGGAGGCAGAAGGACACGTGGCACGGAAGAGGAAGGGGAGGCCGCGGGACGACAGGCAGACGTTGGGGTGATGGGGCCACAGGCCCAGGGGCGCCTGGAGCCCCAGGAGCTGGAAGTGGGGGGCAGAGCCTCCCTTCAAGCCTCAGAGGGAGCGCAGCCCCGCTGACGCCTGCATTCCGCACGGCAACACTGCGTGACACTGGTTTTGGACGTGTGGCCTCCAGCTGAGAGGGAATGAACTTCAGCCGTGTTAGCCGTCCGTCTGTGGTGACTTGTTACGGCAGCCACAGGACACGAGCGCACAGACAACGAAATCCTCACGCTTGGGCTGCCGCGTGGGGCAGAGGGGGTGTTTCCCCCCAGGTCGACCGCTGGTGGGGGAGCGTGGCTGGGGGGCGCGGGTGTCCTGGGGCTGACGGCGTGCTGCCCCCGCCCGGGTGCTGAGACACAGGCCCCTTGCTGACGCGTCACCAAGCTACACGCGCTCGTGTGCACCTCTTTCAGGACTTCTGCACAGCACAGGACGCTGTGAAGTGACACCGGGAGCGCAGGTGGCCCCGGGCCAGGTCTTTCGGGGAACTCACCGGCCTGTGGAAGCTGCACGCATTGACCATGAAGTCGCTCTTGTCTTGCTTGAACACAGCCGTCACCTCCTCCGGGCACGAGTAGGAGGCCCAGTCCTCCACGCTGGCCGGCAGGGCCCCCAGCTCCACGCTGGGGACCGGGGGCGGAACCTGTGCGGTGGGGGCACAGCTCTGCGTCACAAAGCGCTGGCGCAGGCACAGGTCGGGAGGGGGGCGGGACGGCGCCAACTGCACCCTCTGGGTGACCCCGGCCCCGACAGGGCCACAGCACAGCCTCATCCCAGAGACAGACACGGAGAGATACAGAGACAGAGAGACACAGAGACAGAGACGAGAAGCCCAGAGCCCGTCAGCCCCACAGCCGGGTGCCCAGCCCCACCCCCACCCTCGCCCGCCTCCGGCCGTCCCACCCGCACCTCCGGGACAGGCGAGCACCTGCTTGGTGTCTCTGCTCTTGTCTCTGTCCTTGTCCTTGTCCTTGCCTTTGTCCTTCTCTTTCTTAGGCAGCAAGTTCCAGCTCGCCGATGCCGTCATTTTACTCTCTGAGATGGATCTTGCTGCGTTTAATAAAGAAACCTGGGAGAAGGGAAACCCAAACGCGGGTCATTCAGTAAGCAGACGCGTGTCCCCGCCTGCCCGCCTCGGCTCAGATCTGAGAGGCGGTCCGGGGCCACCTCGTGTCCGTTCGCCTGCCACCGCGCATCCCTGGGGTGGGACACCGGCTGGCATCCTGCCCCGTGCACACGGAGCTTCACCTCCCAGACTCGGACGGGCAGGGACGCGGGGTGAGGGCTCCCCCTAAGGAGGGCTTGCAGAGCGAGGGACTTTACGGTCTCTACTTAGGAGCGCTTTGGGGCGATGTCCAGCCTGAAGGACTCGTTCCTCCTGCTGCTACGGCGACAGCTCTGCTGTCCCCGGTGTTCCAACAAAAGGCGCGTCTGGCAGACGCTGTCATGCTGGGGACACTGCCCACCCGGTGGGGCGGCGGGCAGAGGTGGTGGGGAGCCAGGCAGGGGCCGGGGGTGGGGGAGAAGATCCTCAGGAAGCGAGCGGTCAGGAAGACAGGGGCTTGGGCCAACTATCCCCTCCACGTGCAGGGGCGCGGGCGACCCTGGCGGGCGGTTCTGGGGGCGCCGCTGGAGAGAGCGGAGCAGGGCGGTGGCAGGGCGGGGCCCTTGCCTACGGGACACAGTGGCCCTGGGAGGAGGGACTCTGAGCCCAGAGCCTGGTCCCCAGAGGAGCTGGGGGCCGGGGAGGGGCCGCGGGGCCTCCTCACCTGCCAGATGCGCCTGAGGAGGGTGTAGGCCATGAGGCAGTGGTCCTGGTAGCCCGGCGCGCTCGGGGACACCATCAGGGCCAGCAGGGTGAAGGCGCGGGCCAGTGCCTCCAACTGCCTCACGTTGTACAGCTTCTCCAAGAAGACTGTCCCCACGTCCTCAGGCACCGGGCTCTCCGGGGTGGGTGAGGGCAGGGGGTCCCCTGCAACAGGTGCCCGCCACCGTGGGTGCCCGGTCGGGGGTCGGTGGCCATGGCCACTTCCTCCCCGCCCGTGTCCCCAGGGACTGTCAGCCGGGGCTGTGAGGAGACGCCTGTCCCAGGCCCGGCAGTGGGAGTGCTGGCCGGCGTCCTGCGGCTCTGTTGGAAGCGTGGCACCCTCCCCTCCAGGGTCACCCTAGTTGCTCGGAGCTGCTGTCTGGATTCCCCCAGACGGGGGCTGGCCTTGAGTGTATACAGAAGTGAAGCTGCCCATTCACGGGCCCCTGGACCCCACAGGCCCAAGGCACAGGCCACCTCCACTGGAGCCAGGCCTGCCATGAGCAGGGCCCCCCAGGCCCAGAGCAGGTCCCGTGGGGGCCGAGCCCCCTTCTAGTGTCAGGGCGCCCTCTCGCTGGAGGCAGGGCCCAGAAGTGGCCCTCCTCGGTCACTCCAGCTCCCACGCCACTTTCCCCTTGCAGACTGGTCGTGGGAGCCCCACGTGTCCACGCCTTGCTCGGCGGAAGCACAGGTCCTGACAGTGAAGCAGCCTGGGGACGGGTGGCCCTGAGCAGACCAGCACCGGTCAGCTCCGGAAACATCGGGTCTGCAGGCCGGCCTGCTGGCCGGATGGACCTTGGGCGTCTGTGCTCCCCACGGACAGGCTCGTGTGCCTGGAGTCACCTCCCAGTCCCCAGCCCAGCCCAGCTGAGGCCCACTTCCCTGCAGGAGGGTGACCGGTGTCCACAACTCTTTCTCTCCAGGATGGGCCTGCAGCCCTGGACTGCCCGGCCCTCCACACGGAGCCAGGGTTCCAGCAACAGTGAGGCTGGCCGGGCTCCCCCTGCTCACCAGCACCCTGCTCAGTCCGAACCCCACGTTCCTGCACACACTGCTGGGGCCGAGGTGGGGGCGCCAGGCTGTGCGCTCGGGCACGAGCCTCAGGCCACCACCCTCAGAAGCCCTGCACCGACTGCTGGGGCCACGGGGTGGCCTAGGGCTGGCCCCATCACGTCTGTTAGCACACGCCTTCCCCTTCCTCGCCGAGTGCCCACTCTCTGACCCGGAGCAGATGCGACACTGAAGGTCCATCTGTGCCCAGGAGCCCCCAGCCGCGTCACCTCACCTGCTGGCTCAGCGGTGCCCCTGGAAGGCTGCATCCCCAGCAGGATGTCGATGGCCCAGTTCAGGTGGAAAGTCACGTCCTCGATGGGGAAGTGTCTGCGGTACAGCCACTCACTGAACTCCATGATGTAGTCGACTTTCTGCCACTCGCTTTCGGGCTTCTGTGGGCACAGAAAGGGGGCGGGGACACTGCATGACCAGCCGGTGTCCCAAGACCTGGTCCTGACGGCACGGTCTGCAACACGAAGCAGCTCTGTTAGTTCACTTTCTAGAAGCACACGATTGGCTAGCACCTGCCCTCACCGTCACGAGACCCCTCCAATGGGACTTATTCTGCTGCCTTGGCATCCTGGGGTAAAGAACGTCCCAAGACCCACTCCTCCCTTTCGGTGGGCTTCCCACCGTGACGCGGGTGCCGGCCCTACACGCAGGACCTCGCCTTCCGTGCTGGAGAAGGGTGTGAAAGACGTGCGCCACCCCCTACGCACCCGGTCCCCTCCCAGTGGGCGCGTCCCATGCCACCCCCATGGGGTCACCTCTGTAACCAGCCAGAGCCCGACCTGTAGGGCCTGAATCGCGTTATGGTAGCAGGTCAGCTCCCCACGGATGTTCTTAGAGTTCCCGGCCAGGCGGTGCCACATGTGGGCCAAGTAGTCTTCACTTTCGTCCTTGAACTTCTGCAATTCCATTGTGAAGTTCTGGCCCAGCCTGGCCTTCACCATGACCATGTGTTTGAAAATCAGGCTGAAGAAAAGCGAAGGAGGAATCGGTTCTTGAGCTGGATGATGGGAAAGACCTTTAACGCGTTGGAAACGGCAGTGTCTGTGCACTCGCCTCCGTACCAGGACAGAAGGGAACCCGAGCCACCTGGGATTTCTACGTCGTGTCCTACGTGTGAAACGCACTCTGTAAGGGCCCCTTGGGGGGGGTTGCACCCCGCCTTCCTGAGTGGTGTTCTCCGTGGGGAAAGTCGTCGGTGGGAACGGGACAGTGGGGGAGGCCCTGGGCTGCGGCGGGAGGGGCGCGGGCTGGGGACACTCACAGGCGGTGTGCCGTCCGCGGCAGCACCTGCACCGCCTCGCCCAGCACCTTGAGGCCGCCCTCCCAGTCGCCGCGGTCGGCCTGGCAGTGGAAGAGCACCCCATAGAGCGCGGCTCGCAACGTCAGGTCGTCCTCGGCCTCTGTGGGGACAAGGGGTCAGGTGGCCGCAGGGTGTGTGCACCCGGGAGCCCTGACGGAGGGGCCCAGCTGGGGGGGGGGAGCGTTGTCCCTGCAGCACAGCGGCCCCCACCCCGACCAGAGCGACTGCGTGTGTTACTGAAATCACGGCTTCGCTGCCAAGTTGACGCAAATGCTTCCCCGGTGTTTACTTTCTAATTTTGTACGCCCCTCGTCAATCTCGTTAGATCCTCCCGTATTTGGAAGAACGCCTCTATCATCACTTAACGGTTAGGAAATAATCTTTACACACAATCTCTGCTATGCTCAATTCTACTTTCTGGTTTTTTCCTAGAATTTGAGTTTTAAAACTACGACACCACTGACCCCCTCGTGCTGCTCATTTCAGCGAGTAGAGCAGGTTGCCTCGCCCAACAGGGCCGTCCGGTACCCGGTAGCCTGGCCCCGCCCCCGCCCCTGGCCCCGCCCCTGCAGGGCCGTCACGCCACCGGCAGCCTGGCCCCGCCCCCGACACGGCCATCCTGCCCCCCTGCCCCCCCTCCCGCAGGGCCGTCACGCCCCCGGCAGCCTGACCCCGCCCCCGGCACAGCCGTCCCGCCCAGATAGTCTGGCCCCACCCCCCGCAGCTTGGCCCCGCCCCCGGGCTCCGCTTCCGCTGAGTCTGGGACAACCCGCCTCCCACCCGGCCGGCCGCCGTCTACTGTCTCTCGCCTTGCAGCACCGGGAAACAATTCCAACCGCTTCAGGACTCAGCGGTCACACAAGGTCACACTTCCCTGCATTCTAACAAGTTCCTCTGCGGAAGCCTCCGCAGTCCTGGAGGGCGGGCACTGCTCCACGTGCAGCATTCACAGGCCCCGGTACCCGCGCAGGGTGAATTTTCAGCACACCGTCGCCACTTTTTCCTTTAAACACGGATTCTAAAACACGGTTTTAATTGTGCTATGATCGGCATTGCTTAGGAGTCCGTCTCCACGTTTTCATGGCGGTCGAATACCATCTGTCTGCCGGAATAACCCGGAAGCTGGATCTCAAGGCCGCCACCACAAGCTGAGAGCACCAGCTCTGGGCCCAGGCGGCCGGGGAGGACCCTGCGTGGCCCTGGGGACCATCTGGGCCTTGGTTCCCTTGTGCGGCCACAACGGGGGTGTCGTGAAGTCATTCGGGACGGGCGCGCACTGACGCGAGCAGACGTCCCGTGTGGTTTCTGTCGTGACTGCATGGGCCCTCCGTAAGCTGCAGGGACCTGAGAGCGCCAAGTCCTCCCCTCTCTGCGTGCCCGCGGCCTTGTCGCTCGCACCGACCAACCTGGGAGGAAACACCCGTCCGTGGTCCCTCCGATCTGGAAGTCCGCTGTCGGCCACTGGTGCACAAGCTGCACGCTCCCCTTTTCCTGTAACGCAGAAACAAACGGCGTGCGTCTGGGGTCCGCAGTTTCCTCTTTCACGACTTTGTTTTCCGTCTGGCTTAGTATCTAACTCCAGAAAGAGCAGCTAAATTTCCAAAGTACTAAGTCACAAAAAGTGAAGGCACACCTCGCCCCCAACAAGCCGCCCTCCAGCGCGAGCTCAACAGCGTGAGAGCACGCAGACCTTCCATGTCCACAGCGCCGTCGGTGACAAGAGCGTCCAAGTTCTGCAGCTTTAAATCAATGGGACCAAAAGCACATTAGCAGACACGGTGCTGGACGCAGCCAGGCCGTGCTCAGAGGGCACCGAGCACCGAGAGAGGTCGCAGGTCAACGACCCGGCCCGACGCCTTCAGGAACTAGGAGAAACCAAACCCAAACAGCGGAAAGAAGCGAATAGTAAACATTAGAGCAGAAATAAGGAAAATATACAACAGAAGGAACCATAGTTGACAAACTTTTCGCTAGACTGACAGAAAGAAAAGATACAAATAACCAAACCCAAGAACGAAAGTGGGAGCACTGTGGCCCAGCCTAAAGGCCACAGGACTGTAAGAGGACCCAGTGACCGACTAGTGGATGACCTAGAGGAAACGGAAACGCCCTGAAAAACACGCGCAGTACCTCAGCTGACTCAGGAAGCGACAGAAACTCCTCACAAGCCTCCAGCAAGCGTGGAGCCAACCAGTCAGAAACCTCCCAGTAAAGCAAGTGCCGGACCCAACAGGCCAATGCGGGGGCTCCGCCGGCGACGTGGCGTGAACCCCCTGGCTCTTGTGAGGAAACTGACGAGGAAGAAACGCTTCCTGGCCCGTCCTAGGAGGCCACGTTGACTTTGACAGCAAATGCAGACGGAGACGTCACAAGCAAAGAAACTCAGGCCAACGCCCTTACGAACACAGAGGCAAAAATCCTCAAGGAAACGTGAGCCAGTCAAATCCGACGGCCTAACAGAAATGTCCCTCACCTGGCCCACGTGGGCATGGGCCCAAGACTGCAAGGGTGGCTCTGCCCAGAAGCTGTGCGGCCGTGACACCTCACGGTCACAGGATGCAGGAGAGCACCGCCCCATCGCCTCGCGGGTGGAGAAAAGGCGTTGGACGAAATCCGACCTTCCATCCCAAACTCTCTCAGGACACTAGGGACAGCCAGGCCCACAGCGGCCAGCACACGGATGGCGGGAGACTGAAGTGCTCCTCTACGATCGGGACCGAGACGGGACGTCCCCCGCCCCAGCACTGTTCCACGTTGCATGGAAGCCCCGGCTGAAGCTGCTAGACAAGAAAACAGTACAAGGTGTCCGGACCGGAACGGAAGAGGGGGAATGACCGTACGCACAGAGGCCGCGACCCTGTATGTCAGGAATCCCAAAGAACCCACAAGAAACCTCAGCTAATACACGAGGTCAGCAGGACATGGGGTCGATGCACGGCCGTCAGTGTGTTTCTGTGTGTCCGCAGTGGACAGTCCGCAACGGGAATGAGGAACGTGCCGTGGCCCTCATCGTGTCCCCGCCCCCCAATTCTTACCACCCACCACCCAACCAATAGGATAATAGGTGCAGGTGAGGCCCTGGGAGGTCATTAGGGTTACATGAGGTCATCGGGGGTGGGGCCCTCACCCTGGGATCAGTGCCCTTTGAGGACAAATACCAGAGCCCACGCGCCCCAGCCCAGCCCCGTCACTTGAGGGCGCACGTCTGTGAGTAGGAGCAGGCCTTTGTGAGAACCAGCCACACTGGCTCCCTGACCTTGGACTCCAGCCTCCAGAGCTGTGAGGACATTTCTGTTGTTGAGGCCCCCCTCCGTGGGACTTCCTGTGGCACCTGAGGTGACTGAGACTAAAAGCAGGTCCGTCTACAACAGCACCTTGAAGAATTGAATCCTTCCAAAGAGGTGAAAGGCGTATGGTGACGACCATGACGTGGAACGTCACTGAAGGAAGTTAAGGCCTAAACAAATGGGAAGACACCCCACGTCCATGGACAGCAAGACTGGACAGTCCCTCTCAAAACCACAACAGCTTTTTTCAAAGAAATGAAAAAGCCAATCCTCAAAGTCACACGAAATTGCAAGGGGCTCAGGGAGTGAAAACAGTTTGAAAGAAGTCTGAGCTGCAGGACTCCCACCCGACTCTGAAATTCACCGCAGAGCAACGTCGGCAAGAGGGCACGGTGCCGGCCTAAGGGCAGGCTCGGAGCCGAGCGCCCCAGCCAGCTCCCGCACGCGGCAAGGGGACCTCTGACCAGGGGGCCAGGACCGCGCAATGGGGAAAGGTCGGTGCCGGGACGGCTGGACGTCCCCGTGCAGAACGGACTTGTGCCCTCAGCTGACACCGTCCACCATCAGCCCCAAAACGGGCGGAAAGGCCTGGAACTGTAGAACTCGTAGAACTGTAGAACTCAGTGCCACTGGGCTTGGCGGTGACGTCATGGCTGCGACACCGCAAGCACAGGCAACTGAGGAGGAAACGGTTCATCAAAATCAGGACCTTCGTGCGTCACAGGACCCCATCGCGGGAGTGAAAAGGCAGCCAGACGAGAGGCCCCCCGGCTTCCTGGCCTGCGGGGTTCCGCCGGGCCCTGGGCCCATCGCTGCTCCGCCCGGGGCTCTGTCCTACGCTCCCCGACGACGGCCCTCTGTCTGCCACGGCCTTTGACCTGCAGACCTCCCCTTCAGAAGGGCCCTGCCGGGTGGCAGCTGCGCGTCAGCACCCATGTGGCCTTGCTGGCAGATGGGACAAGTGCCAGTGGCCCCGCGGGAGGACGGGCCCCGGCTGTGAAGCTGAGGATGCGCACAGCCCATGCGCAGTCAGCAGGCAGGTGCAGGGAGCCGGCCGGGGAGGGTCCCTGGACCAAGACCGCACTCACTGGTGATGGGTCTCACCTCAGCGTCAGACTCTGGGGTCTGTCCCCCGACCCTCCCGCCCCCCTCTCCCACTGGAGATTCCCAGGGAGGGGGTCAGGGCCCTCGCTCTGCAGGCCGTGGTGCCCCCGTATCAGCGGCCTCGGGGCACTGGACTCCCGCCCACCCTCGTGGAGGAAGAACCTCAGAGGCCCCGTGGGACCCGGAAGCCTGGCCCCCGGCGCACCTGCTGTCTCGCTTCCGTCTTGTTGATGACTCTGACGATCCTCTGGATGGCGCTCTGGGACTTCCTCCTGCTGGCAGCGGAGGCCAGGAGAGGGAGACAGGTGTTCCAGTAGTGCCGCGCGGCCAGCATCACCAGGGCGCTGCTCCCCGCCAGGCCCCCAAACCTGAAAGGCAGTTCCTGGCCTCCAGAGCTGCCGACGCCCATCGGTGACAGCAGCACCCCACGCTTCCAGATTCGCCCAGGGCAGGGTGAGCCTGGGGCGCCAGGGTGTGCCCCCTGCTGCAAGGCACTCGTGCCCCGGGCCTTGCCCCACCCTGACCCAGCACAGGGCTGCCAGGGCCCGTCCCCGCCACCCGCCCAGGTGATGACCCATCTGAGGTCGCTGAGGGCCCAGCCTCGGTGACAATCCCTGCTGAGTGTCATGCTCCACTTCACCATCTACCTCCCGCACGCAGAGGGAGCCCCGAATGCATGCCGCACCTCACACCCTCTGTGAAAGCTTTGGCAGCCGCCAGGCGCAGCCACTTCCTGCCCTTTAAGTTCTCCATGATGGTCCTGCCCTGGACGCAGGCCGTGCTGCTCAGCATTTCCGACACCAACTTGACCTGCACCCTGAGGACAGAGACGCACCCTAGCATGCGGCCCGAGGGAGCATGGTGCCGGCACGGTGACCTCACTGAAGTCCCCAAGCCTAAGCCTGCACGTGGGCTGAGTGCAGTCACCCACGGCACCACCAGCCAGACCCACCCACTGCTGTCCTCAGTGACAGTCTCGTCCTGCAGCCACCACGGAGCAGAATGGCTGGTGCTGGGCGCCCACTGGTGCCTTCTGGGAAGGCCGTCCCTTAGCTGTGATTAATCCATCTCGACTTTGTCTTCTTTGTTCGAAGGTCATTTTTGCTGGGTATAAAATTCCAGCTTGCTAGTTTCCTCTTTTAGCACTTAAACTGGTTTGCGTTGTTTCTGTGGAGAAGTCAGCGGGCCTCCCTCGTCTCCCTACACCAGACACGTCTGTGTCCCCTCCTGACTCTTCCCAGGTTCTCCTCTCACCCTTGGTCCTCAGCAACTCGACTCCAATGAAAACAGGTGCCATCTCCTTTGGGTCTGTCCTGCGTGCACTGACATGTGACGACACACTCCCTGTGTCCCTCCACACTGTGGGGAGTCACCTCATCAACAAGACACAGGGATTCAGGCGCCAGGGGGTTACTTACGGACTGAATGTCCTCAGGGACCTGATGCCCATCTGGATGGCCTTCTCCGAGCATACCATGGTGAGCTCGTGGTCGCGGGCTACGTAGGCAAAGTGCGTCAGGCGCGCCAGGGTCTGCAGTTCCACCAGAGGGTCGGGCCAGCTGCACTCGGAGGCCATCCTCACCAGCTTCCGGGGGGAGGGGACGTATTAGTGTGGGGTGGTGCTGACCTCGCAGCCAAGGTGGTGGCATGCTGGCAGCCTGGTGTGCTGTTTCATCTGGTAGAACCTTAAACACTTCGTGACATCATCCCAGACACGGCCTGGACAGGTAAAGGACCGTGCGCACGGCATGACACCAAGGCTGAGTTACCACGTCCCTAGTCACCAAGGCCCAGACTCGGGCACAGGGCTGGCTGTCAGGGGACACTGCCTCAGCTCCCCCCAGGGGCACCCTGCCCTACACGGAGCCGCCCGTGGAGAAAGCTCACAGGGAAGCTGCCACCTGAGCTACGTGAAGACAGGAGCCCTGAGGGGGCATCAGGGCGGGAGGATGCGGATCTCTCGGTCAGTCCCTCTGGCCCCCGCTCTGTCCCTGAGCACCAGCATTTGAACAAGTGGCCTGGGGTGGGGACCTCTGTGCATGCACAACCTCTGGCATGCCCACCAGGACACTCGGTGAGACCTACCTGGGCCAAGGGTGGCACGGCGAAGTCCATGAGGCCCAGCCCGTTGCAGGAGTACATCTCCAGGGCAACGAGCACTCTGGTCACCGAGGTGATGTCCTCGTTGGTGCTCTGGTGGGAGAAGGTGTAGTGTCCATCAGCCTAAGGGTGCCGGGCAGGGCCTGAGACATTGGGGACTTTAATCCTGTGAAATACCAGCTCCATGGCAGTCCCCAGGCCCCCCACTTCGTCCCTCTCCGAGGACCTGCCGACCCCACAAGCAGGCAGGCAGCACTGCAGCCTGTCATGGTCAGACGATGGGGCGGAACCAGCCAGAGACGTAGTGGGCCTCTGCTGCAGGGTCCCCGCCCCTCAGTCCTGGCCCTGTCAGCCCTCACGGCTGCAGGGTCCCCGCTCACGTGCCCTGTCCCCGTGCATCCTGGCTGCGGCCAGTGCCCATGGGTGCCTCCTGGCAGTCTCTGTCTGTGGCCACGCAGCCCGTGTGCGCAGAGCCCCGCCCCCTCCTCTCCTCGCCAGGTCCCCACCCCCACAGCCTTGTGTCCAAAGCTTGGGGACCCCTGGTGCCCTCATTGTCAATGAGGGCCCCCGCTGGCTTGGGTGCACCACCGGATAAGGCCCCAGAGAGCATCACCAAGGGTGGACAGCACCCCCAGTGGTCCAGTGTCTGGGTGGACATTTAGAAGAATGCCAGGTGGCCTGTAGAAGGGGGTACACCGGGGCAGGGGCAGGTAGAGGGCACCCGCCGAGGGCATCGGCCTCCGTGGGGACAGCCCTCCCCGGGCGGAGCATCCTCTCACAGGAGACGGGCGGTCTCCCCCCTGCACATGGCCGTCCAGGCTGGCGGGCCGAGGCTGGGACAGAGGGAGGGGTGGCCGCGGTGGCACCTGCTCGTCCATGCCCAGCCGAGGCCCGATCTGCTGCTGCAGCAGCTGCTTTGCCTTCACCCAGGTGGCGATGAGCTGCTGCCGGGCTTCCGTGGGCACGGCCTCCTCGGGCCCCGTCCCGCCAGTCAGGCTCAGGGCGAACTCGCACACCTGAAAGGCAGGTGTCCGCCCTGTCTCTGTGCGCAGGCGCCGGGGGCCCTTCCCGCCGGCCTGCTCCCCACGCCCAGGCCGGCTCCCTCCGTGTCAGTGAGCTAGAAAGGGGGACGGTCATGGAGTGCACTCGACGCCCACCGGAGCCGGGGGCCCGCCCTCTGCTGAGGGTTCCTACAGCACCGCCCACACTTGGGGCAACACGTGGGTGGGGGGGCACCCACAGGGTCCCAGTGCACTGCCTGGGCGCTCCCTCCGTCCCCAGCCCTGCTCTACGCTCTGGCATAGCCGGCACAGGACTGGCCGGGGCCTCGCAGGGCCACTGTGCCCTGACACCGCCACCCCGTTGGCTTGTCCGTCTCCTCGTGCTCCAAAGGACGCCCCGCCCTGCGCCCACTTCCGGCAGTGGGCCCCCTGCTGCGCCCCCAGCTGTCCTGGCGGGGTCCCCCGGGTGACTACGGGGCACACAGGCGGCACCTCGACCGCGGCTCTGACTTCAGAGGCTGCTCCTGAGTCCAGCGGGGCATGAGACAGGTTTGGTCGCACGGTTCTTCTAGACTTTTCTGACGTCTGGTTTGGAATCCAGCTGATAATCAAGCCTCGCGCCAAAGCATTGCAGAGCGTCACCAACGTGACGGGGTCGCTGGAACGTAAGGCGTCAGTGGGTGACGCACGGCTCCCGGCAGTGGCACGAGCGCACACGCGGGGCGCGGGGCTCGGAGCCGCTCACAGGGCCCCACCGGCCGGAGTTAAACAGGAGGGGGTCACCCGCGGTCCTGCACCAGGCCCAGGAGCCGTGGTCAGGCCTGGAGGGAGGAAGGTGGCTGTGACAAGCCTGCTCTTGTGACGGCTCTGTCCCTTGCCACATGTGCCTGCACACTGAGCGGATGACACCTGGGGGCTCCTGCGGGGACTGGACAGCACGGCCCACCTGGCCAATGTGCCCGTGGCTGTGGTGTCCAGGTGGCCCTGGCGGTGGTCTGAGAACTTCCATCAGCCACCAGAACGAAGGCACTGAGACCAGAACCTTCGTGTTTCTCACCGGAAACGTCACGTTACCAAAACAGGTGAGACAGTGACAAGTGGTCGCCAGGTGCTAAGCACCGGACACTCAAAGTCTGACCTCTGTCCACAGCAGAAATGTGCGGGATGCTCGGCCTCGGGGGCCGGGGCCCCCCATGCGGACCCTCGCCCACAGGCAGGACGCTCGGCCTCGGGGGCCGGGGCCCCCGTGCGGACCCTCGCCCACAGGCAGGACGCTCGGCCTAGAGGCCGGGCCCCCCGTGCGGACCCTCGCCCACAGGCAGGACGCTCGGCCTAGAGGTCCGGGGCCCCCGTGCGGACCCTCGCCCACAGGCGGTGAGGCCCACTGTGCACACCCCGAGCTCACGGCCCGTTTTCTCTCCTTCCGTGACCTCAATCCGTCCTCGCGCGTCCTGCGCCCTGACCCCCCGTGACTCGTAGTCCCGTCTCTGATGAAAACGTTTCAGTCTCAGCGTTCAGACCAAAAGCCGGACCAGCCGGCGCCGCGGAGTTAAAATCCCCCCCGACCTGACTCCTCCTCTAACGTCTCATTTTGGCTCCTGAGAAGCCTGGTGTCGCCCCCCCCCCCCCCCCCCCCCCCCCCCCCCCCCCCCC
>PVJL010009683.1:0-55016 GCA_004026885.1 Lyroderma lyra
TGCATAATGCATTGTGTACATCTTATGAACATTCTACCTACATGAAGTTCCAAGAAGAGATTAACTTTCTCTAAAATCAAAAAACTAAACAAATGAGTTCATAAATAAATTTACGACTGGCACGGAATATTAAGTAAAAAAAAAAGGACTCTCTAATCTACTTTAAGCTAAGAAAAAAGGGAGGGGTCTCTACTTCAGTGGTTCTCAATTTTTCAAATATGCATTTGAAACACCGAGTTTCTGATTCATGAGGTCTGGAATAGGGCCTGAAAATGTGCATTCCAGCAAGTTCCAGGCAACACTGACAGTGCTGCGCTTGGAGAACCAGTGATCGAAACCACCCACCTTTTCAGGTTACCTGCACGTTTTCCCTCTTCAGAGCAACTGCACAGTCAGGCACAGGGACAGGCACACTGAAGAAGTCTTCTTTTTCTCCTAATTGGAGTAAGAACACTTAACGTGAGGTCTACCCTCCTAACCGATTACCAGTGTTCAGCCACTACTGTTAACTACCGTGCTGTGCACTCCAGCTCTGGAAGTTACTCATCTTGCGTAACTGAAACTTCATAGCCATTGAGCAGTTACTCCTCTCCCCGCGGCCCTCCCACAAAAATGTCTCGAGCTGCGGTTCCGTCTTGCATACCACACGTCCCACATGCCCCCGGGCCAGCCCGGTTTTCCAATAAACACAGAATCACTTGGGGGAAGTGAACAGCAACCGTGCTCTGAATCGTTCTTACCACGACGGTGGTGATGACGTCGCTGACGGTGCATCAGAAAGTGACTTGCTGAAGAGGAGATGCAAACTGGTGGTGCTCAGTTGTTTTTAAATGAATTAGTTGCTAACATTTGGAAATCATATTTCACATAAAAACCTGTATTCTGTTTCTCTAGAGAGACCATGTTTAGCAATCCTGGCCTTGCATCCATTTCCATATGGCCACAATGAGCTAGAGCTGCTGCCCACATTTAGGGGTGCAGAAGGGGCTCTTTGTGTTGCCTCTGTCCCCAGTAATCCCTATTTGTCTACTCCTGGCCTGCCTTCTTCTCCACTGTACCTGCCTTATTATTCTCCCCCATACCTGCCTTGTTCTCCCCCATACCTGCCTTGTTCTCCCCACTGCCTGCCTGGTTCTGCATTTGAGTTTGCCATCCCCACCGAAGGTTATACCACAAATAGAGTCTGCTGGGAACTGAAAGCAGCCTGTAGTCCCAGTCTCACACACTTTTATGTCACACACCAGAACGCTATAGAATGTGGGTGACGTTGTAATAGCGACAATCTTATTCCATTCTAATGAATTAAAAAAGTAAACCATTTGTAAACGCTGGTACTAGTATTAACACAAGCTGGACCACGACACACCATCACTGAAAGCTCTGAATAAAGAAACTGGCTTCCATGCTCCCCACCGTCGATTCTGACTTTTGAGCGTCAGAATCCTAACAAAGGATGAAATCACTGAAAATTTCAGAATCAAATTTTAGGGTTTGAGGGGGATGAGGGGGATCACTGAAAATTTCAGAATCAAATTTTAGGGTTCGAGGGGGATGAGGAGTACAAAAACAGAATCTGGCACTTCTAGTTCATGTGATTTTAGGTATTCGGAAATTCTGCTTGTAAGTATTAACTGTCAGTCATAAAATGTGAAAGTATTACCTTTGTGTCATCATGTAAAATTATTCGGGGGGACATGTAGAATTCTGGGCATCCACACCACAAGCCCATTACTTTGAAAAACTGAACAGAAACATTTCTGAGACAGGCACTGCATTAAAACAAAAGCTGAACCACAAATGGCCCCTTTAATACAACAGTAACCCCCTACTCCCAAACTACCCCAAGTATCTTCGTCTCAGTAGACTAAGGAAACATAAATGTGGGTAGGCAGGACAGGGAACAATCTAGAGATATACCAGGGGAAGTGAAGGGATAGGTTCAGTGGCCCCTCCAAACTGAGAGCAATTGGAGACTAGGAAAGTGTGTGGCCTGCAGAGAAATCACATGGTCCATGTGCGTGATTAACATCCAAGCCCACTCCATATGGATCACATCTCCTAATCTAGAATAATACAACTTACCCAATACACAGCTATACACACTCACACACGCACGCACGCATGCACACAAGCAAGTGCGCACGCACTCCATCCTGGGTCCTTAGATTCCTGTTTCCCTCACATACACCGATATGTACTTGGATGTTATGCTGAGAAAATTCTGGGCACTGGCCATAGCCTACATATAGACACTCCAATGTTATTTTCTACCAGACCACAGCTCCATCCCTCTGAAGAGGTATCTTAAGACAGAGGGCATTCAGACATCTGTTGAAGAATGCCCACTCAAAGGTACTCAGAAACTCTCCTCTGAATGAACTTTCAGAACCGTTTTCATAGTGGAATGAGTTTGTAGGTCTTACAGAATGCTTGCTGCAAAGCATCAAACAAGACGCATCCTGAGTATTTTGAAAAGACGAGAACTCATGTACAAACACGTATGCCACGGTTTTATCTGCAATAAGAGATTATGACAATTGGATTAAGATTAAACACTTTAATCAACTATAATAAATCAATCATATATAAAAATTCTGATTCATGCATCAGATAACATAAATTATACAATTGTCACATTATGCAATGTTTACATACTTTTGAGTTTGTACCTGTAAAAATGTACACAAGTTATCAGAACATTTTACTTAGTGTAATACTCTTCAGTTATAAATAATGCTTGTATCTTTTAAATACCTGCTAACTATATACATTTCTAGATCTGCAGCATTTTTTTGTACCTTAAAGTACAAACCACCTGGAAGCTTCGAAGATTAATAGGCCCAAAGTATCATTCGTTACAGACTTCAATTCCAAGTAAGAGTGGATTTTCTGACATAGAAAATGAATGAAATAAAATGCCAACTCTAGTTTAATGCTTGAAGTGCTTCTACACTACTTATGAAATACATCAGAAGACCCTTCCTATGCAGATTAATTAGTTAAGGTGCTACCTATTGCATATTAAATACTTCCAATAATTGCATCAGGATTAGTATTAAAGTTACAAGTCTATGAAAATGGGGGCGTTCAAACGTGTGCTGACAGACCCTGACATCTACCATCATGACCAGCAGCACTGCGATCCTGCACCTCTGACTTCAAAGAGATCCAGTGAATGAGCATGCTTCACCCTTCACATACACGCACACGAGTGACACCTACCACAGCTCTAAGACGTGGGAGCGCATGGACATCAGAAACGTTCAGCCTGCCTTACAAATCCAAGGTGGACTGCTTTTCCTAAAAAGCTACAGAGGAAAATAAACGCTCTAGCGTACCAATCACTACATATATTAAAGGAATTATTTTTGTTTTGTTTTGTTTTTAAGATTCTCTTTGCTAAAGAATAAGCACCCTTATGGGGGTTGTGGGCAGGGGGTGTGAGAGCAGAGGAGTTGGTGAAGGAAGGATGTGAGCAAAGCAGTCTGTCACTAATGAGCTGACTTTTACTTAGGTTTCCATTCATGAAACCCTTTTAAATACAAGGCAACATTTTCACAGCTGGAAAATTACAACGAAATCTTCATTTACTGCCAAAAGCAATAGATGTAGTTATGTATAATCTACAGATAATACTACATTCATGGAGAATGGCAAAACTGGGCTCAATGCAGAGTAGAGCAGCCAAAAGCAATACTTGAACATTTTTCATGAATGGGTGACATGTCATTTTATGTACAGTTCTAAGATATGACCTTGGTATTCAGTAAATGAAACTTGATGCATAAGTGGTAGGACAACATGTTCAATATTTTCAAAACTGAATTTTAAAACTGGGAAGGGAACTGCTTAGAAAGTAATACTATTTTAAAAATAATAGAAATATTTTAATTACATAACAGAAATATGTTAACTTAAAATAGGTTTGAGATAAATATCAATTCTGTGATTTAAAAAAATCCTCTTACTGGTGGAAGTATTTTTGAGCATGCATTTTTTAAGCATAAAACTAAAATCTGTTTATAAGTTTACAGTGCTGTGTATTATTTAATGAGTACATATCTTTTATTTCCCTTTCTATGCTACTAACAAAATATACCATCAGAATACTTTCTGGAAAAACAAACAAAGGTGATCTTTTTGGCCTTTCTTCTACAATGCTAGAAAATAAAACTACTCTGCCTGCACTTCTGCCCAAACACAGCAAACACTGCATGTTTACCTGGACACTCATTTTTGCTCTTGGTTTTTAGTTTATTATATACTGACAGATTATGAAAGCCTAAGTTTTACTCTGGGTCACAGGTAAAAACTCATCAACATCAGAACAGCACATTTTCAGGCAGTATAAAATGCAGATTGAGTTTTCAACAGAATTCTTGTCTCAGACCTAAAGATAAAAATACTGATTCAGTTACAACCAAATCACTCACATATGAGTAAGTCTAATTCTTAACAGTTTTATCCAGGCAAAGAGTTTCTACTTAAAAATGGATTTCCTCAGAAAAAGAACAGCAGTTCTTGGACCACACTTTTTAATGAGCTCTATTCACCTAAGACATATCCCCAGAACAAAACCAACATCTTGGTTCATTCTACAAGAGTAGATTTGGCCAAAGCTTATTAAATTTCTGCAGATAATCGATCATAATAGTAAGAACACATGGATATTGGTATTTTAGAAAATGTAAGGAGAGCTTCAATTATACTAACAGAAAAAACAAATGCTAAGAATTTTGTAAAATTTAATAAATGGTCATTAAAAATGGGACCATGCTTAAAAATATTAATTACTAAGACCTCAAATGGGAAAAGAAAATTCTACATCAGATTCTGAGATTTATTACAGAAATATATAAGTAAAGGAAAAAGTAGGTAAAAGCTATTTTCCATTTCTTCATTTCAAAAAAATCATTTCATTTTTTTTGTATTTGGGGCAATTTTTCTGAATTTCAAAATGTATGCTCTCATAGAAAAACTAAAAAACTCAGAGAATACAAATAATAAGGGATTTTAGCTCATGAATTGAATATAAGCTTGGCTAAGTATCAGCTGATTCAAAATATTAAAATGAGCAAAATCTGCTTTGCATTTAACTTGCAATGAAGTCTTAGTGGAGATAAATATTAGACAAAAATCCAGTTCATTAAAAGACTGGGAAGTAGATGTCTCCATATACAGGCGTATTTTTCATTTTAAATTTAGAAGACAGATTTTTTAGGTAAAAAGTAGCAATAGATATTTAGTAATATTTTTATAACCACTGCTTTTCACTTTAAATTTCAGACCAATTTTGTACAAATCTATGAAGATAATTCATGGAAGTCATCAACATTTGGGGGGAGCAAACTTATTTTTAAAAAAAGCTGACACACAATTTTGTGATAAATCAATTCTTAAAGGGCAGATGTGGAATTGTGTATATAATGTCATGCTAGTAAAGTCTGTCCTAAAAACTCACTCCCCCTCTAGTAACTGTTATTTTGGTTCAAGACCCAAATGCAACCATCTGTTCAATTATTTATGTAACTTGAAACCAGGCCTGATTCTTTATTCCTAGAATTTGCCCACTGCTTCGGGTTATCAGGCATCAGACAATCACCTACTTTTCCCCCCAAATTATTTTCAGATTTAACGTCTTGATATTTTCTTTGCTAGTGATTTAAACACGTTCAGAATCTCACCAGTTATATTAGCTTACCTTCTGCCTATAGGTTAAACAAAACTCAAATGTTAAGATAAAAAAATGAATTCAAGAAACCCATTCTGTTGCAAAGCTAATGAAGTTTCCTAAAATATGTCATTCTTTTAAAAAAGGACGTTGGAGCATCAATTTTGGAAAATGAGCAACAATTTGAGGCTGGAATAATATATATTATAGTAGCAGCACATTCTGAAACCAAGGTTCATGTACTCAAGAGTGGTTTGAAGCAGCTTTTCTGTAACAAAGCCTAATACCATAGTAGCAATGATGATTTGTTTTGCATCCGTAGAGCACACGTACATTTTCAAATTAAGAAATTGGTATCCTAATTTTAGAGGCAACCAGTTGTTTTTAAATGTTCTAAAAACACATGGATATATGAGGTATATGCATGTACTTTATATACAAAGATACATGAACATATATTCATGTACACATATATATACACACATATATATACACATATATATGTATATATATAAAATATGAACTGTTTTTTGAGTAGTGTTTGTAACGAGCAGTATTCCTGCAGCTAAATATGTCTATAAAGTGAATGCTGAGAAACCAACCACAGTATCAGTTCTGCCTTATGAGAAATCTATTCCTGAGGAATAAGTCATGTACTTCTGAAGAAATTTCCAGGCCCATGGCAGATCAGTGGACCAGCTCCAGCACCGAAGTGAATCCTAAGGAACTGCTTACTTATCGGGAATCTAGCCCGTTCTCACTTTAAAAGTTTAACTTACTTATTAGCTCACTTCAAGGTCACTCTTGATAGTCCCTGCTAGTAACATTGACAGGTAAAACAATGTCTGACAATGGGAGAGAGTACGTAATGAAACCTCTAAGTGTGGTCTCTCTCAGTGACAAGTTTGTCTCCCTCCTTTCTCCCTCTCTTCCTTTCTTTTCTCCCCCAATTACAAGTGCAGTGCCGTTGGCATATTAACTGTCGGAGAACTTGCCAGCCTTCCTGGACGGTTCGTAGGGCACGCGGAGGATGCTGGGCGTCTCCTCCATCACCCTCACGAGGAGGTTGTCGATGTAGTCCTCCAGCTCCCGGATGTGCGTGTCCTTCCTCCGGAGGAGCTCTTTGTGTTTCACCAGCTCCTGCAGCACCTCCTCATAGGTCAGGCTCCGGTACCCTGCCGTGGCATCAAAGGGGTTGCTGTCCTAGAACAGGATAAAGACTGTCACTTTAGTAGATTTTATACACACACACACACACACACACACACACACACACACACACATTTGAATGCTTTACTCACACGTTCAATTCACACACACAGGCATGTTAAGAAGGTACAGGGACAACAAAGATTTTTGCTATCCTTGGCTAGAACCAATGTGGCAGTTTACAGAACGGCTAGTCAGTTGTGAGGCGGACACTGGGTCCAATGTGCCAAGGCCTTGGTTGTAATTCTAAAGTCTTCTATGATCCTTTTTTACATGGTGGACAATATCCTAGTACCGTAACCTCTCCATGAACCAGAACTCAAGCGACCAGCCCTGTCACACAACCGGCAAAAAAAAAAAAAGTTGAAGAAATTATACTACATTTATCCAGCATGGGCGCTGGTTAACTGAGAGTCTACTTACATTTTTCAGGCGTCTACCAATCCCCCTGGGTACTGGTTAAGTGAGAGTCTACTGTATAAGAAACTGACCTGTCGTTTAAGATTATGAAATAATATGTTCTATAGTAAATATAAACAGATAAACACTAAAGACCTCTAAGAATTAACTTGGAAGAGCTATGAGAAGCTGCTGAAAACTACACATTGGGATATTGGTTGAGGCCTCACGCAACCACTTCAACTGAACTGCAGTTTAATGTGCTGCCTCCGGCTTTGTACTGAAGCGGTTACGAGCAGCAGCAGCAGCAAGGGTGCTTCCTCCTGCGGAATGCTTGAAAGCATCGGAATTAAACCAAGGAGCTTCCTTATAAGCCCATGGGAGTAACTCCTGTTTTAATGTAGAGGCAAACGGAGCTTTTTCTCCCCCGAGTAACCAGTTTACGTCCTCCTCACAGTACTGGTAACTACATACTTCATCTTATTTCCCTTTTTGCCCTGGTTATCAGGAAACTCAGAGCTCAACTATGATCATATTCATATTTAGGATTAGTATTTCTGCATTCTCTTCCATTTCACTATTTACTTATTTTGTTAACCTTATTCTATTGATGAAAAAATTTTATATTACAAATATAACCAAAATAGGCATCGTTAGTTCATTTTCATTACAAAGCATTCTAATATAAAAGAAAAATATTTCTCAGGAATTTAATCAAGAAGCTACTGTAATGTCATCTACTTATAATGTACAGTAATTAAGAGTGTTCATGCAAAAGCTAATGCCCAAATGTAAGGAGCATTTTTATGCCTTTTTATACATAGTTCAATCACTAAACTCAACTTAAAATGATTTTCATCACTTTCTTTCAAAACATTTTCATTTGGCTTTAAGGAATATAAACTCAAATGTTGAGGAAATTGGTCTTACTCTTTCAGACAAATAGTTCCCAATCTATTCAGTGGAGAACAGGGAATGGGCATGATGAACACACAAAGGCCTTTTCTTCCGTAGAAATTAAATGTGTTTTTACTCATTTTCAGGATCTACTGTAATTTGCTATGTGTCTAGAAGTTTTCATCAGCACAGCCAAAATGTAACTTTCTATCCCCACCTCCCCCAGGCACCACGACTTTGTCACCACCAGAAAAATCATGCTGGAGTACAGACATCACTTTGATACTTGGGTTACTAAGGCACACTTCTCTAGGATAAAGGGGGAAAAATTCCGGATGGACAAACTTCTCCAATGCCACAGAATCCCTCACTTCTCTGGAGAAGATATAGCTTGCACTAGGCAGAAATTTCTCATGGGATCATAAGCAGTGGGCTCTGTTCTTCAACGAAAGGAACGAGGCTCAAGGCCTGGTGGTTCAAGAGGTCATCGTGGAGGGCGGCTGGAAAACAAGGTTCAGGATGGGGAGAGGGGAGAGCTGAAGTGATAGGTTCCAAACAGACCATCAAGCATGCTGAATGCTGTTATTAAGGACTTTTAGACTTACTGCTGTGGGAAATAGGAAGCTATTGAAGGTTTCTAAAGAGAAAAACAGATATGATTCAAGCTAAGTTCCAGGAAAATTCAAATGGCAGCAGTGGGTAAAAACCATGTGGAAGGGCTGAGATTAGTTATAAAGCTATCGAAATACTAAAGGCAAGAGTTCAATAGGCCTCCACTAGATTAACAGAGAGAATGTTAAAAGGAAGTGAGTTTAAATTCTTTAAGACATATTTAAAACTTACTTTATTTTAGCATTAAAAAAAAATGGGAACTTTATGAGTTGTATTACTTTTGTCCCTAAAACTATTTCAGAATATTCCTCTGCAAACAATTAAGGGACAACTCTGGAGACAGGGTTGACTTACTTTTTATTCTCGTCTCTCAGATCAATTAATCTTTTTTAATACTAAGTTTAAACACACACACTCTCCCTCGTGTATTTACTAGTTTGTTTAATTGGTCATGAGTAGTTTAGAGATATAAAATTTATAATTTCCTAACCTCATTCTTACTAAACAATTACTGTATAAAGCAAGTTTCTGTAGAAAAGATCATACTATAGAGGCAAATAATTTATTAAGAATAAGCTAAAGCTTCTTACTTTAACCTCGGAATTCTGTACAGATTTGAAACAGAAACCAACCCAGCTCTCACCTTCCTTATTGATAAATGAGATGTTCTCCAAGGTCCCTTTTAACTCTAAAACTTCCTGGTCTACAACGTGATTTTTCTGAACTTCATTTCAAAAAAGTAATAACACACAATGTAACACATAGATGAGGCACTGTAGAATTGTACACCTGGAACCCATGTAATTTTTGCTAACCAATGTCACCCCAATAAATTTAACAATAAAAAAAAGTAATAACGTCTGACTAATGTAATTCTGTTTCTCTAATACATTTACTGAAAAACAGGGATTCTCATGATAACTGCAGGGATTGCTGAAATTAAAGTAAATGGGGTTCATTACTGATTGGCTGACTCTGTTTTTTTTCTTACTTTAACATAAGAATAGCATCACTTTGAATCTCTCTAATCTTAATCAAATTACACATATATGAATTGATTTCTCCAAATTGATTGATGATACACACTTACAGTGTTATGTTGAGCACTATACCGGTACTACTAGATAATGTAATTAAAATTTTTAAACATTTTCCTAAAGACAAGATGAAATATTATGATATATTTAATGTCATAATATAAATCAATCTAAGAATTTAATCTCAAAATAATCAATTACTATCCTGGAATACTGTTCAACACTTTACAGCCATTTTTTGAATATACAGATCTATTATTTGGCTTACCTTTCTCCCCTACAACTATCTAATGCTAAATAAATTTCCAGATTTCCTGGAAATACATTTCTGACCTTTTCAATAAATTTGCCATTTGTCCTTTTATGTGAAATTTTTACCCCAAATTTTTGCATCAAGTTTCTAGGCAGGAAAACATCTTAGAAACACATGTACAATAAACTATATTCTTAAAAAGAATATCAAATAATTAAAAACAGTTTTATGCTTACTTCCAGATTTTATCCCATATTTGAAAAGCTTGTAAAGCTTTTAATTTTAGGTCTAAGATTCTTAAATTGATTTACTCAATAAATATATGTATATGTCCTTCTGTTTGTTGGTATCATTCCAAGTAAAATAATAAAGATTAATATTAATACATACAACAGAAAATTAAAATACCTTCTGGTCACAAATTATTTTGCTAAAAGAGGAAAACTCTCAGGCAAATATGAACATTAATTAGTTTTTCAAAAGACACTTTTAATACTATCCTTGGAAAAACTTCTAAAATTGAGAAATACCCAAACTGGTAAAGACTCCAATAACCCACAGCGGGATTCCTAAGTACTCAGTATTTTTTTCCTCCTGGCGCTCCATGTCGATAGCACATATGTTTTTAAGATGTCTTCTTCTATTGAAATGTAACGTAAATTTTTCTTCTCTCTCCTTTCACAACCAATCCTCTTTCATTCCTATCCATCCTCTGTGAAAAATGTCCGTGTGCAGATACAAGAAAATAGGGATTGGGTGAGAGAATAATAGAATTATTACATGAAGTCTTCTAATCGGAATTTTAAATAACAGAGTTGTGCGAAAGACTTTGAGAATTACTAGTGTCTATTTTTACATAGTCTAGCCTCTTAAACTAGGAAATGTATTTTTTTTTTACAATATTTAAATTTAAACAAAAGCAAATTATCAAGACTCAAAATAACTGCAGATTTAAAGAGAGGTTGTCCTGGTAACTGAATATTGGAGGGGTACTAACTGACACCCAAGGCAACTGGAGGAGAGAGAGGGGGAGAAGACCACAGCCTGGCATTCTCTGATCGTCTCATTATTGTTCTAATGAGGAACTCTGCTCTGGGAATATCATCGCAGCTACTTTCACATCTTTTGTCCTACTCCCTTCATCTCCCTTTCAGCTCTTAATTAGGCCTTAAAGAGCTCACACTGCCCTTTCAACTGGCTACTGCTCCTGTTTAAACACTGCGCTTTCACAGACAGGTGTTGGCACTAGCACGTCAAGACATACAAACTTAATTACAAAATACTATGTCCAGAAGGGGAAAGAAAATAACTTGGTGGACGGCTGTTATTGAAGAACTTAATGTAAATTACTTCAAACATCTTATAATCTTCAACATAAAAATTATTCAAATACTTTTCCCCAAAAACGATCGGTATGAAGATGAGCTGTCTCCTCTTAATTGTATCTCGCAGTAAATTAACAACACCTAGTAATCCCTTCCCTGTCATTTAGAATAGTTAGTATTCCAGAGAAAAATAATCACACATCAAGCATTCTTTTATCACCTTTAAATCCTTTAAGTAAAACAATTTTCACGTTTTTATTTCTTTAAAGAATTCTAAGGATGCTTTTACAACAATAAATTACAAGATTTGAAGTACATTTACAAGCACACAGAAATTGTAATTAAGGTTACTTGATAAACAATAGCTACACATTAAATTGGCTTTTTGATGTTGCATTTTGTTTGAGATTAAGTAACTGCCTGATAGAATTCATTTTACTATCTGATCAAAGGCTGACTTCATATATTCTGACGTTTCTCGCCAGACTGCCATATTATAGAGACGTGAGTATTTATGAAACATAAAAACTTACAAATCATTTACATACAACAGCAAAAACACAGTACAAAGTCCTCTGCTTCGATAATGTTTTCTACAATTTTATAAAATACGTACATTTAGAATGGCTTCTACACTACCATGTTTCCTTCTAGGCTTATCGCATTATAGAAAATTGTGATACGTTATTGCTTTAAAAAAATCCTTATTAGACATCTGGATAACACACATTAAGGACAGATGGTTCAAACAGCAATCACCAGCATCTTGGAATAAAGGCTCTATTTCTGTTATTCAGTGAGAATTTAGTTTTCTACCAAGAACATGTGCCCATATTTTTGTAAAGTAACTTATTCCCGAGGTTTAACAGATTTAGAATTGATGGAAGATGCAATGGAACTTTAAAGAGAGATCCAAAACTGGACTTCAAATAATAACAGTAAAATGAAGTTACGATATCTGAAAACAATCCTTGCCAAATATGTGAGTTAATTTAGCTGGTTGCTACCAAGTCTGTTAATATGTTGGGTTTTGTTCTGACGAGGAAGGTAAGTGTCCCAAAGGTTCTTTCAAATACTTTCCTGGTTACCTGGATCTGTTGCCAGGATGTTTTTCCTTTGAATATTAACAAGCAGTTTTATTCTTCAATCTTAGTCCCAACAGCAAGAACTGTTAGTTTTCTCCACATGTTCTTATTTCATAATTATAATTTTGACCGTACAGCTTTCATACTAATTTTAAAAGTCTGCATACAAAATATGTGTATTCTTTGCTGGCTTCAATTATAATTATAATTAAAATGTTTACCTGAACTTCCATAGATTCTTCAGAAGTCACGTCCTACTATATATAAAAACAGTTTGAATTTTACTTTACTTCTTTCTCCCCAAACTATCACATTAAACTATAATCCATAGGCGACTGTGGAATTCAAGGAGACGGAGGCCTTTTAGAAATGTGTGTCGGACAGAAGGCCAGCTTGTGGCTTGTGTTTTGGTAATTCTCAAACCCTCTCTTTCCACTTACCGGGATTTTCCTGATGTCTTCATTGCTTGTTGGATTCATATGAAAACTGAGTAATAAAAAATAAATATAAATGTTAAAAGTGTATCATAGTCCATGTGGGAGCAAACAGAAACACAGATCATTTTTAACCACTATTTCAATAATAATTTCTAAAGCCCTGAATCACTCAGATGAATGAAATTTAATCCAGGATGTAGAAGAAAACCAGAATTTACTCAATATTCTACAGAGCAGGTACAGTTTTAAACTTTGGAGGAAAATCCCTCAGTTATTATCAGAACTGAAGAACTGTACCTTTAAATATGTAGTTTGTAAACATCGTTAAACATAAGCATTTTACCCAGCAAGATATTTTATAAAACTAAATTTTATAATGTATCATTCCTTTTAAATATATATACTCACTTACCTTAGGCCTTCTGATATAAAACTATGGAGAGTTAAATAATTTAGGTTGGAAAGAGTATAGAATAAAAGAATTAAAGCAACTGTTGAAAAACATTCTACAAATATTAGACAAATTATCTTTTAAACATTATCCTAGCAGTGAGAATACATTCAGTTGCCTGAACCATCTCTGTCATTAATATGATTTCTAAGTAGCTGGCCTTCAAAATTTAAATACCCAAATGGACCAAAGCAAAAGGGATTTCTTCCATGCAGAGCAAGAAAACATCACAGCTGAATGCTATAATCATTTTCTTCTTTGAAACATGTCCATTAGGAAGGGGACTGCAACCAAAAAGAAGCTAAACTTCAAAGCCATCTGATGAGTAAATATTTCATCGTTGCTATTCAAGTTTAATTTTTACCCAGCACTTAAGAGTATCAGCCGTTACAACCTCTACAAAGCATTACTGTCTTAGGATCCTTTTCATCCCCCCCTCCAAAAAAAAAAAGACTTAACTGTAAAATATATTTTTCATATTATCTGTGCTTTATCAGCCAAATAATTGGAATCCTTTGAAGAAATTCACTTTTTAAACTTTTGATTGTGTGCATGAAAAGTCTGAAAACTAGATAGAATGTCTGGGAAATATCTATTCTTACAGGTACACATCCCAAGCTGTAAATCTAAAGAACATATATGCATGTAAAACCACCTCAAAAGAATTTCTCACATGTGCAAGGTCGCATTTGTTATGACTAAGATTTGTAGTTCTAGCTTCCAGCACTGGTGGCTGACCTTTCTAGCTAGAACGCCTGTAAATAAAGTTAGTATTTCAGTAGAGCTGGGTGACATGGTAGAAAAGATGGAAACTGACAATACACCATGTCCAGGCTGAGGCTGCTGACACCTTTTCTCATTCCCTGTATCTCATTGTCCTTATGGTGCTCTGTATGGTCCCAGGCTAGAGTCACTATACTAGCCTGAGTCTCAAGAGCTTCTCAAAAGAGTGCCTTAAAAACAACAACAAAAAACAACACCCAAAAAGACATCATTCATGGTACACCTAGGCCTAGGGTACCGTTGGAGCTGCTGCTAACACATGTGGTTCCCAGCCTCTCCGATTTCCAGTCCACAGTGGTCAACATCAGCCTCTCTAGGGACTAATCCCTCCCTGTGCCATTATCTCAAGGTCTGTTGTTTCCTAATAGGTCAGGAAACACATCCTGCTGCACTTGTCTCCATCTGACTGTGATAATCTCAAGGACAAGATGACTGACATTCGGGGCTGACCATACACCATGGTGGTTACAAGCAGGGACGTGGTTGAGGGCCCTGGAGCTAGGAGGTGTGAGTTCAGATTCTGGTTCTGCCTTACGTTTGCTGTGTGACCTTGAGCAAGTGAACTCTGATTGTATCCGAGGTCCCACATCTGTAAAATGGGGATGCCAACAGTGTCTGCCATAGACTACTGTGCAGATTAAATGGGTTAATGACATGCAACACACTCAGCACAGTGACTGGCACATAGAACGTGTTCAGTATTTTATATAATAAACACTTCCACAGACCCGAGACTGTGCCAGATACTATTCTAAGCACTTTACCCACATTAACTCATTTAATCTTCACAACTCTTGAAGTAGGTATGATTTGCATCTTCAAAATAAGGAAACGAGCACCACAGAGGGGTGGTGACTTGTGTGTGGTCCTATTGTCGGTGACAGTGGAGGTGTCTGGCACTAGATCTGCCCTCCTGACGTGACACACGGCGCCAGCCGTGGTCTCTGCACTGCCGAACCCCTTAACTCACAGCACGTGTGGGTTCATCAGAAAGGGCTGTCCCCTCCGTCAGGACAGCTGTGCTTGTGGGAAGCGGGGAATGGGGGGGGGGGGGGCAATCCTGACAGTTAAATGTTCAGACCTCTTAGAGAAGGTAAGTTCTATCAGAGCAATCAGTCAAGAAAGGCCCGGGGTCAAGGGAAAAAGTAGGATTTTCAATTACATGAAGGATAGGTTTGGCGAGCCAGAGAGAGGGCTCTGAAGACGGATGGCCTGCCTGGGGGCTGCTGGACAGCAGTGGCACTGCAGGACCCCAGAGCCTGGGACCCAGGGAGCCCTTGAAGGCTTCTGATGCAAAAGATGAGGCTCTTAGTCCTCATCCACAGAGCGACAGGCAATTTTTTAACATTTTCAATCTTCTCTCACCAATGTTATTAAACATTTCGTGCTCAGTAGCACAAGCCATCCCATTACATCCCTGAAGAATAAACAGTGTTATGACTGTATAAACTTCATTGTATGTCTCAGGAAGAAATTACTGACCTAAGAAATAGAAATACTGGTATCCTATCTATTGTGATAAAGGTTTTTAAGACACAGACACGTAGGACAAAAACTTTACTAAAATCATAAAGCGAACTGTAATATCCAATGGCTTTCGCCTACGGAACCAAAGTGAAACTCGGTGACAACCTGAACCACATCTGAGAATTCTTTGGAATGGTTCCATTGAAAAGGCCACCGCTCTAAGCAGAAAGGGTGTGGAGCGCGGCAGGCCCCAGCTCTCTCCCATTATACCTGCGTGTAATCCGAGCGCGGACACTCCCGCCAGCAAGCCCCAGTGCAGACCCGAGGACAGGGCTCTTGTGTGGGGCATTGTCTGAAATCTAAAGGCAGAACCCCTCCCTCGTGGTCGCCTTTATATTCACACGCTGACCTGTCAAACACATGACAACTCAGTCATTCATGGCTGCCTTTTTTGATCTGTCTTTAAGGGGGGAAAAAGAGTTAACTGAACTGGATTGAATTAGCTCGGTGAAAAATAAAATGTCTCTATTTATCGAAGTGTGGCACCAATTTGTGATATCTTTCTCTCTGGGCTGCGGTCCTCATGTCAGACAAGATATTGAATAATACAGTCTGACTGCTCAACTGAGCTGTTGACAGGTTAAAGGAAACGGGGTTTTTTAATCAGGTAGAAAATGAACTTAGACATGCTCACACTGAAAAAAAGTTTAAATGAATTTCAAAGTCAAAATTTAAAAAATTGTATTTTCAAAATCAAAACTGAAGGTGTTTTGGGGTAGCAGAGGATTTTAAAGTCACTTTTAAACTGATAAAATATTTTAATTTCTTATTTTTAAAAAGTTTTAAAAGTTTTTTAAAGCTTTACCTTAACATTCTAAAGTTTTAATGTAAAAAGCTTTTTTTACCTTGTGGTCGTTTCAAATTTAAATAATTCTTCTATGTAAACTCTGATTGTAAATTTTGAAATTAACAGTACTCAAATATATCTTAAGGAATCATTAGTGTCTCTTCTATAATATACTTATTTATTTTGTAGACTAAAGACTGAGTAAAGAAATAAGTAAGCTGGTGAGAACTTGAAACTGTCCTTCAATAGATTGGTCAGAAACACAAACCAATCTTATAAAGAAATAAAAACAAACACTACAGAAATCACTAAGGCATTTGGCAGTGACCAGAGTTTTTTCTCTTTGTCCTTTTCTCATTTTAAAACATAAATAACTTTCCTTTGGGGCCAGAATACCTAGACCAGGGAGGGACTACTGAGAGTGAAAAAGTATAAAGTGCTTGTCAAGACAAAAAAAAAAAAAAAAAGGAACCCACAGAAGAACAAAGAGCTATTAAAACTGATTAACTAACTGTCTCGTTAGCATAAGACAGTGGTTCCCAGCCTTTTCCCATTTGCGCACCCCATTTAAACCCATTTCTATACATTGTACCCCTTGTTTTTAAAACAGCTGTTTTTAAATACTGACGCTTTTGTTCAGTGCCTATCTTCATGTAAAATAGTGGAAATGAGGTAATAAGTTAGGGAAGAAAAATTACTACACTAAAAAGACAAATCAGATATTTAATTTTACAATATTTGTAACACAGCTAAACATTGATAACGATGATCAAGTATTTAAACACTAAATTAAAAAACCACTTGAAAAGAGTCATGATTAAAGACAACACACTTACTTTTACTCAGTCAATAACTAAAGTGATCGATCGGTCTGGAAGTTCTAGAAATGTTGCAAATGGATTGTTCTGAATAATGACTGGTAGAAGAGCGGTTTGGGGAAGGGTTCATAGCCATGCCCTCAGCAATCATCATTTGTTAATGCGATCTAATTTTGAAGAGTCTCCATTAACAGTGATTCCAACTTGACATTTATTGTTTAACGTTTTGCATTTTTTTACTTTACTTATGTTTCCATTATTACTGATTTCTCATGTACCCCTGAACAGCCTGCACACATACCCCTGGGGGTACGTGGACCACGGCTTGGGAACTGATGCTGTAAGACAATGCAAACTGTCAGTGCCTGGCTTTAGGATTTTAAGTCTTTCAATGAGAAGTCACGCAACAACACTACAGGCTCTTTGGAAGACATTTAAAATCAAATATTATTACATCTTCCATAATATTTCTAAGGCCCATCAGTGCTAGACTTATAAAGGGAAGTCCATTTGGGCCTACAAACTGATCCAGTAAGTGAATTCGAGTTCTGTGAAGAAGCCAGGGGTTCCACCTGGCTGGAAGGGGGGCCCAGGGGGTTAGGAGAGTAACTTCTCAAACCCCATTCGCTCGCTACTGTGTATGGGAAATCAGCAGAACCCTATCACGGAGGCCCTTCTAATGTGAACTCTGTTCAAAGGGGAATACCCTATTGATCCTGTCCAACCGGAAGAGTGGACGCTGGAGACCTGGGACTTCACTTCGGTGACAAGTGTAGTTGGGGGAGGGGTATAAACAGAACTGTAACATCACATCACATAAAACCTCTAATGAGTCTAAAAAGAGGAAAAGAAAAATACCCCACTGACAGCGAAGCATGGACAAAGAAAATGACACTAGGCCTCGTGACAACGGGTATTTCTCGGGCATTAACCGTGGTCCCGGGCACCTCCCGGAGCCCTTTACATGTTAACGCAATCCCTGTCACAATCCCAGTCACAATCCCATGAGGTGAGTGCTATTTTTATTTCCATTTACAGAAGAGGAAGCAGGCACTGAGAAGTCAAGCAGCTCGCTCCAGGTAACACAGTTACCAAGTGGCCTAATAGGGATTCAAAGAAAGGAAACCACACTCCACAGTCCAAGCTCTTCCGCCATAAACTGTACTTCTTCCACACCCGTGTCCTCAACTGCTCAGTCCCGCTGTGCGCTTCAATTTCCTAAGGATTCTTCCCATCAGAAAGGACTAAGGAAAGGCCAAGACTTAGAAAGTCTTTAGAGAGATAGAACACAGGCTGAAAAGCAATAGCATTTGAAATAATGGGGACCATTATTTTCTGTTTGCCCCTGCTGCTCCATTCTGCCCCTCCCTGGAGGCTCTTTTGAAGACATTTAAAATCAAGTATTATTACCTCTTCCATAATATTTCAGGGTATTTATCCCCCTGCCCCGCTGCCCGGCCCCCGCCCAGCCCTGTCCTACCACTCCCTCAGCCCCTCCCTGCTGTGGTGCCGTGCTACCAGCAGCTTCTGTACAAACAGCTACAGTGGCAGCTATACAGCTGTTCCTTCACACGCAAGCACGGCAGCACCCCACCCACCCACCCTGGCCCCCGCCAGACACCGCTGGCGCCCAGTGCTAGACGATCCCTCCTTGGTGTCCTTAACCCCAGCCACCTCTCTGTAAATATTGCTAGGGCCAAGTGCTTCAAGAATATATAATAAATACCATAAACTATTCACTTCATAATTTAAAATAGTTAAGGACAAAGATCTATCCTATTTATCTAATATAAAGAAAGAAGAAAAAAAGACCAAAGGAAAACTCTTTATCATGATTCTTCACGTGACTTTTCTACACTTCCCTTTGCCCGTCAATTTCCGGCTCGTGCTCCATAACAAGTTATTCCAACACTATTTTTTCTTCCCAAAATAGACACAGTCTTCTACTTTGTAAGTGATGACTCACTGCTAGCTACCAAAAAAATTCTAGGCCTTCATTTAACAACACTTTTCACACTCACAGAATTAGAGTACTTTATGTTGAAAACTATTTTCAATTTAGGATTACATTATTAAAGACTGATTGCTCCTGCAGTTTTGAAACGGTATAATTGCTGAAAGTGACTTGGATTTGACTAATACAACCTCACATTTATATACTGCCTTACAATCAATAACACGTTTCACAAGCAGAATTTCTCAAGAAATGTTTCCAAAGGAACAGTCATCAATAAGGTGGGATATGGTTACTCACGCTAAGATCTCGTACAATCAAAATCCCACCTGATCACCCTCACCTTCTGATTTGCCCACTCCTTTCTGACCTGCTTTGGGGACCCCCACTATCATCCCAACTGCTCCCTAATCCATTGTCAAGTACCCGCTGATCTCACCGAGCATGTTTACAGTCCATGACCCCTCAGACGTTCCACCATTTTTATTCTGCCCATCTTGAATGCCCCCCAAGTAACCCTGCTGACTTTGTGACTTTACTCACTGACCTTCTACAATCCGAAACACATTCCCCGCCACCAATACTCACAGCTGCTCTTATGAGGGTCATCAATAAACTATTTTTACCGAAGGCAACAGCCTCACTCCCTTTAACCTCTCTGCTCCATCTGATACCAATGACTGTTCTTCCTTTCTGTTAGCCTAAATTTTCTCCCACATTTCAAATTACTCCTTTTCCTTGTCATCTTCCTCTTTTCACCCTTCTGTGGGAAACACTGGGTATTTCTGTTTTCAGACCTCTTTTACTCTACCTTGGTGGTTTCATATCCTCCCACTATCTCCACTACCACCACTATGGACTGACAACCGCGCCATCTGTTATCTTCAACCACAGTCACTTTATCCTTGGTTAATTCTACCCGTACAAATGTCTGTTTAAGTCTCAGCTATCCCACACATACCTCAAAGTTTACATGTTCCAAACCAATCATAATCTTGTCTTTTATATCAGTTCCCACTGATTTTCCTTACGGTCCAACCAGTCTCCCAGTCACCAAAGGGGAGGCCTCAGAGACAGCCCGACTCCAGCCTTCAGCTTTCAGGCTTCCTCATAGGCTACCGGATTCTCTCCATTCAGCGTCAGGACACAGCACTCATCGTTTCCTAGCTCCTCATTTTCTCCGCTACCTCTCATCATGAGACTCCATTACCCCCAGCCTAGACTACTGTAATGGCCCCTTAAGTCTCTGCCAGTCCTTCCTGGTCCAATCCGCCTGTGCAACATGGCCGAGTAGGATGTTCTAAAGCTCAAGTCTAACTTATTCACCTGTCCAAACACTACTGGCCTCCAATTTTCTCCCAAATAACATTTCTTAGCCTGGCTTTCAAAGCCCACTGGATGTGACTCAATATATCTTCCCAAACTTATTGCCCACAACCTAGTACCCAGATACAACCTATTTAACTGCTCTAAATTTCTTATTTCATTTTTAATTAAGAAAAAAAATACCACTACCTATTTCAAAGAATTAGGATTAGAAGAGTATTAAAGAAATGAATATGAACTGTTTTGTATGACAAAGTACTATTCAACTATAAGGTATATGAACGTAGACACAGATCTTACATCCTTCATAAAAATTAACTCAAAATCAATCACGGACTTAAATATAAAACTATAGAACTCCTAGAAGAGGACATAGGAAAAAATGTAGATGAACTTGAGTATGGTAATAACGTTTTAAATACAACACCAAAGGCACGATCCACGAAAAGAATTCATAAGCTGGACTTCATTAAAATTAAAACTTTCTGTTCTGCAAAAGACACTGTTAAGAGAATGAGAAGATAAGCTGGGAGAAAATATATGCAAAAGACATATCTGATAGAAGACTGTTACCCAAAATATACCAGGACCTCTTAAAACTCAACAATAAGAAAACAAACAACCCAATTAAAATATGGGCCAAAGATCACAACAGACATCTAACCAAAGAAGATACATGTGGCAATAAGCATATACAAAGATGTCACACATGATATGTCATCAGGGAAATGCAAACTGAAACAAGGAGATACCACCACACACCTAATAGAATGGCCCCAATCCAGAACACTGACACCACCAAATGGTGCTGAGGCTCTGGGGATTCCTCTGCTGGAGGGAACACCAAGTGGCACGGCAGCCACTATGGAAGACAATTTGGCAGTTCCTTACAAAAAGTAAACCTACTCTTACCACATGATGCCGCCATTAATTGTGTTCCATGGTATGTACCCAAAGGACTTCAAAATAACACGCACACAAAAACCCACACGCCAGTGTTTGTACAAGCTTTATTCATAATTGCCAAAACTTGGAAGCAATCAAGATAGTGAGTGAATGGATAAACTACGATGCAGACAGACAAGGGCATATTATTGGGTGCTAAAAAAGAAATGACCTATCAGCCATGAAAAAGATGTGGAAGAAACTTACATGCATGTTACTAAGTGATGAAGCAATCTGGAGACTACGGACTGTATAGTGGCAACTATATTACATTCTGGAAAAGGCAAAAACTACGGAGACGGGAAAACGACAGCCATTTCCAAGGGTTAGCAGGGAGTTATCAGTAGGCAGAACACAGGATTTTTTAGGGCAGTGAAAATACTCTACATGATACTCTAAAGGTGGACACATTGTCAAAACCCGTAGAATATGCATGAACCCTAATGTACACTATGGACTTTGGGTGATGGTGATATGAAAATAAAGGTAGGCCCATCAGTTGTGGTAAATGTACCATCTGGCAGGGGTGTGGAGAATGTGGGGGCAAGGGGCATATGGGAAACCTCTGTTCTTTCCACTCACTTTTGCTGTGAACCTAAAACTGCTCTAAAAAAAAATGTTTTTGTCTTCTGCACCGCTTCTTACTATAAACTACTAGAAGGAAAGAACGCTATCTCATTAACCTTTTCAGGATCATCTGACAGGATTTAGAGCATGGTGGCTGCTTAACAAACATATGTTGATGAAATTAATAGCCGTGCTTAATAAAGTTTTGTAAAAACTGAGCTAATGGGTGACTGAGTCAATGGTAGGTTGATACAAGTTTCAACAAAACATAAAGTCCCCAAAGAGCAGAGGAAATCTTTTTTTCCGAATAACAAAGATTACTTGTACCTAGGCCTGACAGTATATTAACAGAATGGTTTTCAGTTCTTTTTAAGACAGGAAGACGTACTCAGAAACTTACAACTGCCAGTATGAAATGAAATTAGTTTCAAATTGGTGACTTCCAATAAAACCAATTCAACCAGCTAGTTTATCCATTTTACCAAGCATGTCTACCAGTTAAGGTATTTGACCACAATACAGATCAATTTGAGATTTTTCTGATAAATACTGAAAACATTTATTCCACTGGAGTTTAAAGAAGTTAAAGGAGTTTAAGGAAATGCTCTTTAATGATAAAAAGCTCTAAGAAATGAAGTGTCCAAAGAGAGATTCCACTAGTAAACACAACTGTTAGCATATTTCAATAATATTTATTACACATGCAAATAGGGCTTAAGAGTCAAGGGGCAGCTCAAAATTGTTTTTCTTTACTTTAAAAAAAAAAAAGTCAGTACCAAATCAAATTAATGACATTACACATTAAAGTACCACATGCTCTCTCCTGGGACAGGGCAAGCACACTAAATACATGAATGGCAAAACAGAAAGTAATACATACACATCCATGGGGATTAACAGTAATTTACTAACTAATATTCTCACAGGTTACCTTTTATGGCTATCCTAGGCGAGACCATCACAAACTGTGGTCAGTGACACCAAAGATTACGGACAGCAAGTGCAGACCTAGTGGCTTTTCTATCACGACGGTAATAAACATACTGCTGAAGTGAGTTTAGGAAACACTCCCATGCTTCAGGTAAAGCCAAAGCTCAGAAATCCACCCTGCACTGTGCTTGCTTGTGCTATGCAAGAATTTCTGAACACAGGGCCTTAAAGCAATATTGATGATAATACCTTTGCCTTGTATAGTACTACATTTCCTACTTAATACAGGGAATACTTCTACTTATTTTAATGGGGTTTAGCTTACTTCATCAAGATTATTTTTGAACATACATCTTGAAAGAAACTAAAAAAAATCTATCAAGATTTTTGTTTCTTGCCAAATGTACGTCCTTTTGTGGTCAGTAAAAACCCTGAGCTCCTAAATTTCACTTTGGCTTAACACTGTCAAAGTTGAGAACGTATTATCACTTAGAAAGAATCCCACTAGGGTGACTTAAAGCAATGCTGCTGTGCTGTGGAGTGAGATCCCAGGGAGCGCCACCACGCCCAGGTGCTCTTGCAGCAAGCACTCCCCACAGCACACCAGGTACGCCAAGAACAGTACTTACCCTGCCCCCACGACACCGAGGCTGTGATCCCACTCAACAGGTGAAGAAAGTGAGGCTGAGAAAGGTCCAGGAAGGTCACATAGCTATTCAACAGACTCAAACCCACTCTGAATACCTATCCTGGACTCCCTCACGACATTCTACCATTACTACACTTATATGTTCATGTTACACTGTAAAATCCTTGGGTAGAACAAGTTAAATATAGCTTCTGAATCAAGTATTATAATATGTTCAGTATAATTTCCGTTTTTAATTTATTTTGGTCACTTAATTTCTTTTAAAATGAAAAAATAAATCTTTACGAAACAAATATATTGTACACCTAGAGTAAACGAAATACGTGATGAACCTGCACACCCCATTCCCACACCAGGCTCCGTAACAAAGGTCCTCACGCTCAAAGCAGAGCTTTCTGGGGCTCACTAACTGGCTCCCCGGCAGCCTAAAGCAGTGAACAGACTCCGCGGGATCCTACCAGACGGGGAATGACAGACAGACATAGCATCTAGCTCCATGGCCCCAACTAGAAAAGAAATGGTAAAATTACTAAGCAGTTAGTAAAGAGCTAATGACATAAGAGTATATAGTCACGATTTATAAAATCTTCCTTCAAAACGCATCTCACAATGTTTTTAAATAAGATTTCCTGCTATTTTACCAAAACAGCATCTCCCTACTCATTCCCCAACTTACAAAATTGTGTTTCATGGTCAAGAACAAGCTTAAGGGCCTGTTCCTTACAGAAGCGTTTCCTAATTTCTAGCAAACTGTTCCTCTGCTTTCCGCAGCAAAAGCGGAGTGTTCAACCCAGTTCACTCTGCCTGGATTATAGGTCACCGCTCACACATCCCTCTCCCAGGCTTACATGGCTACCAGGCCTCTATGAATCATACCTTCAACCCACATACATGTCTGTTAAAACAACTTTGAAACACTGACAATTTGAATTAAGTTTCAGTCCCAGGCCAAGCTGATTCCTGTAATTGCTACTTAAGTGGTATTAGCACCTTTGTCAGAAAGAGTGCTAAGTTTAAAATACACATAAAATACTTAAAAACATTTTTATTTCATGTATAATACATTTAATATGTAATATTTATGTAATATGTTGATATGTATGCATCTATATAATTATATAATACTATATTTAACACATCAAATCAAAGAGCAATAATTTATCCTTTAAATATAAGTCCAAGGAGATAAATGTCAAATGTCTGGCTCTTAATATTCTTAGAAACTAAATAAATGCACATAAGGAAAATCGTTTCATAATCAAAATGAATCGCTTTCTTTTCTATCACCAGCAGCTATTTAAAACACCCTGGCCCGAGGTAACACTATCACCATATATTAAATATGTAGAAACAGCATCTGTTTTTCAAACGGTAGAGCTTTGTTTTTCTGAAAAAGAAAGAGAGATGTCATCACAGTGGCCTAAAAGGCAGTGTTCTAAACCTAGAAGCAGAAGGGTTGGAAAGCAGTGTGTACAGAAGGGATAAGTATAAAAGTTATTCTCTTAGTGAAAAATTTACAAAAGGAGTCCAACAGGAACAAGATTTGGTAAAGCCAAAAGCCCTGGAAAGAAATACATGTAGTAAATTACAATGCTAGGGTGAACGCACTTTAAATGCATTAAATCCATAAACACCTACAGAAATGTGCATTTTTGTGTTCAGAGAAGCCCAGGGGTATCAGCATTCAAAACCAAACCCTCAAGAACTGTCACGATGTTGATAATAACTTGCTTGTCTGGATCAACTCAAAACACAAAATTCCTAGTCTCCGAAAGGAAACTCTAAAATAAACAAGATAGCATCTCATTAAAAACAAAAACACAAAACTCAGAGCTCTCCATCAAGACTAAACCCCAAGTCTGATTCAACGACTACAGACCTGACATTGCTGTGATACAGTTTCTACACGGTTCTGCTTCATTACATTTAGGACACTGATTAAAGACACGTCACTGGAATGACCCTGGTTGGTTCTTCTCCTTTCCCACTCCCCAAGCCCCTCCCCCTCACACGCATGTGCGCCGCAGCAGATGGTTAAGTTCTACCTTAGTCCAGAAATCGACCTCAGAGATGAACTCATCTCTTCCATCCTCACTGCTCAGCGGCCTCCCTCAGCTCTCCCCTCAACAACCACACTACCTTCCCAGCTAGTTTCCTGCCCCACTCCTTCTCCGCTCCCCTTCCCCTCCTGGCCCCAGCAGATCCCTCTGCTCCACAGGGCTATCTGCGTAAAATATTACCGTGATCACAGTACAATCCCATTTAAAGATCGTTTGTGGTTCCCAATGCCTATACAATGTCCAGTCCTTAGCATGGAATTCAGACCGACCTAACATTTACACGCCTGTTTCTATGAGCTCTCACAGCGGGATTTATAGCTTCACAACTTCTGATTTCCACGCAGACAGGAAGTATTCCAAAAATGAAAATATCATCTGATCATCAGATCTGAAATTTGGGGGAAAAAATCATCTTGACGGACTGGAGGAGCCACACTGAGGAGGCGAGGGGATGACTAAGGAGACATGCAGGGGCTTTCTCCATAGTCTCCATCTGCAGTGTAATATGCTTGTAATCATAAAGGTTCGCTAACGGTCGTTTTCTGGACCCAAACTCGATTCACAGCTCCCCCAATTTCAAACTGCTACAGGAAGTAACTGGGCCAAGTACTGGAACTTGGGACTACCAAGTTTCAGACTTGAAGGTGCCCTAGGAGCATGGCTGGAGGGACCTGTACAAACTCTGCAGAAACCAAACTGGAGGAGGATGCTCTGGTCCTGACACGGAAAGTCAAGTCACCTTGGAATGGGCCGGAAATGAAAAAACAAACAGAACAATACACTTCTAAAACCATTTAGAATCATATAATTTATGTCTTTGCAGTGTACTGTTCTCAAAATATACATGTTCATTAATGAGAATTAACAAAGATTATTAATCTGCACGTAACAATCTTCCCTCCTTCTTGGTTTTACAAAGAAACAATCCTCTCAAATTCTAATTTAAAGTTAAACCAAAAAATGTACGTGTTGATTCACAAAAATTAGGGCACAGGGCCACTGCAATAAAATCTTCCTCCTTTCCTGTCAGAAACTTGGAGGACTTACATACTCTATCTTGTATTTGATCGCATCATAGCAACCTGTTCTCTTTAACTATTGGACTCGCTATGTGTTATCCTGTGTCCAGTGCCTAAGAGCTCGTTAATTACCTAAACTATATCTCCATAGGTCTTGTTAATTACCCGTCTCCTGTCTCAGAGGACCTTGTTAATAACTTGTACAGTCTCTCTAAAGAGGTCCTAACAACACATTAAAATTAAAGATGCTTTTCTTTTAGCACCTGTCAAATGCTGTAAATTGAGAAATTTTCACATCAGTTTATTAGCCTACAGTAGTTCTGGTGGATTATGTTGGCTTGTTTCCTTCTCTCACAGAATCTCTCTGTTATCTCAGTCTCTTGGCTCAAAATAATAATAACTTAGCAAAGTTTGTCTCTTTTTTGTTGTTGTTACAGAGCTTTTTTTGTTTTCAATTTTGAAGTCTATAAATATCAACTGGCATTAGTGAGTTAGACAAAGGATGGACAGCATGGTTGGTATCTGCAAATGAACCCACTGGGAGATGCACCAATTACTGAGAGCTATTATAATGAGCATTAGGGTGACAAAGGGTAAAAAAGTTTCCAGCAGTATCTGGGGAATTAAGCATAAAGTTCTAGTTAGTGTTAAGGGAACTAATCACATTGCATAGTTCATGTTCCCAGTCATTGTTTCATTGGATACATTCTGTAAATCCCTGGGCATAATGGATTCATGGATCTAGAAATCATCTCAAAAGATTTTGTTTTCCACCTCATAAATGAGGCTACAAATTTTCACCTGTGTAAAAAGATTTACAGCCTGCCATGAATACCAGGCAAGTTATCTTTAATAATATGAACAAAAAATAAATAAATACTGCTTTTAAAATAAACTTTATGCATGTTACGGTTTATTATGCCGAAGACATAATACAAGAAAAAATGTGTCCATAAGGAGTGATATAAAAATGAAGGTTTTAAAACCAAGGATAGGATCTTTTCCTTAGGATCACTTATTTAGTGTAACTTTAAAAATTAAAATGTAAGCCTACAGTAAACAGTCTATCATTTTTTATGGACATATTATATAACTTTATAATCACGGTTACATACTTATATAGCTATGGTGTTTTCTGATTTGTGGAAATTAGAAACACATTTAAATATACCTTCTAGGTAACCGATTTTTGTAGGTTCTAAGAAAGGGATGCTACCACCATAGACAAGAAATGACTAGTGAAGGAAAGGAAGAAGGGAGGAAGGGAGGAAGGGAAGGAGGGAAGTAGGTTAACCTCATTCCAAAAGTAAAAGGTATACTGTCACGCAAAATGACAAAACATTAGTGATAAATAGGAGGTGGTCCTGAGCGCAGATACTGTTTCTGTACTGCCCTAAAAAATAACGGCTTAGCCTCAGCCGCAGGCAGGTTCTTCCACAGCAAACGCTGCAAATGGCAACGTATGCACATAGGCTCTTCCACACCTACTGTGACCTGAGCCACTTGTTAGCTCTGTGGCCACATCTCCTCCTCCTCTCCCAGTGCAATGCAGTCAGGCTGCTCTTCTTCCTGCGCCCTCCACCTCAGTTAAGGCCAGTGAGCAATGCCATTAATAATAAGACTAAGTTGTCTACTCAACCATGGGTTTACAAACAACAACTTACTCCTACTCATCGGTAAGTACTCACTAAACTCTGACGAAGTAGATGATCTCATTTAGATCAGCAATTTTTAACACTGTCTGAGAATCAGTGGGAAGCTTCTAAAATGCTGATTTTTATTTCAGGCTGGCTCACTAAAGAGTCTAATTCAGTCTGAGGCAGGACCCAACAAACTGTAGTTTAGGAAAATCCCGAGGAGCCCTTGATGCTCAGTACTGAGGACAAGCACAGATCCAGGTGCCCTGGGGCACCCACAAAAGGAGATTCAGCACAACCATAAGACGCTTATGTAGCTTAGTGAGGACTAAACCAGGACATGATGAACACCCCAGAGCTATTATGTTCTCCTGTACCAGCAGAAACCCCAGGACAGGGAACACCATGTTACTAATCAAAAAAGAATTAAAGAGCTCTTCGCATCAAGGATGGACGAGCTCAGGACACTCAGGAGAGCTGAGAGAGAGCATTCTACCACCGAGCCAAGGCAGGGAGATGGCAAGGCCTACCAGGGCCTCCTACCAGGGTAGAGAGGCCCAGTAAGGGAAATGAACTTAGCATAGAGAGATGGGAAATAGTAAAAGAAAAGCTGCACCGTTAAGAAAAGCCTAAATAGCAATAAACCTTGAAAAACAGAAGGAAGAGTTTGGTTTTGTTGTTGCAAATCAGCAGTTCTTAAACTTTTTTAAACTAGGCTTTCTGAAGCAGAACAAAAGGTACTATGGCTCCTGGGCCCTAAGTACTAAAGAATGATGCTAAGTGCTGTAACAAATAAATGCAAACATCGCAGTAATTTAATACTCTGAGAATCTGTCATTCAGACAAGCTTCGGTGGCTTGCACAGGTGTTCAGGGACCCAGGCTGTTCCTATCTTATGGCTCTGCCCTTCTCAGTGACTCCATGCCTTGTGCAGGGTTCAGCAAGCTAATTTTGTAAAAGGCCAAACAATAAATATGTTTGGCTTAGCAGGCCATGGAGTCCCTACTACTCAATTGGCACAGAAGGAGCCATAAGCAAATGGGGTGGGCTGCACTCCAATAAAATACCATTTACAAAAACAGGCAACAGGCCAGATCTGGCCCCCAAGTCATTTGCCACCCCCGGGTCTAGGGTATGGAGGAAGACAGGCACCAAGGAGGGCACACCGTGTAGGTTTTCATGGACCAGACCTGGACGTGGTGGTATACATCTCTTCCACTAACTCTTCAACAAGCCAGAACAACAACTTGGTAACCTGGTCCCCACCAAACTAGGAGTTTAGTTGGGTATCTGTTATAATTAATTAATTAATTAATTAAAATAAAATAAAATAAAATAAAATAAACGACGACAACAAAAAGGAAATCTGTTTGGTGAACACACCTGACCATGTCCACCTCCCAGTGGAAGTACAGCCCAGTGTTACAGCAGAACTGGCTGTGAACAAATGATCGAAAATGGTGTAACAAACGTCTAAGTGTATTTGTTTTTGGAAAACTACATCCTGCTGATGCAGAAAAACATTACAAACTGCGGGGTTAACCACACAACCAATTAGTTGATAGTGATGGTGCCAAACTGCCTGTGATTTATAATTAAAAAACAGTAGTAGAAGCAATTTTAAAATACAAACAATTCAATACCAACAATCAGCTGATAAAATGCGTTCCCGAAAATGGGAAGAATTCCAACTACTCTCTCACGAACCTGGGCAGTCGGAGCTCTGCGCGAGGCTGAGGGTTCGGAAGTCCCCAGACTGCTCGGGACCGGCGTTGGTGCAAACACAGTGCGTGCACCCACCGCGCCCAGCTCGGTTCCCTCGGGATCCACAGCTACACCGGAAGTGAACGGCTGCACTGAGGCTGGGACATGACTGAGCTCTGGCCGACGGGATGTCGGTGGCAGGAACGCACACCCCTGCCAGGCCTGGCACACGAAGACGCCCCACATGTCATCCTCCCCTCCCTCTGCCTGCTGACCTTGGGAGGCCAGGTGTTAACGGCGGCCTCACGAGGCGGAAGGCGCCCAGCTCCAGAACCACGGCACTGAACGCAGCCCCCGCGTCTCTCAGCCCCACCACTCAGCGAATTCGGTTGTGACAACGAACAAGAAACGTCTGCGGTGATGAGCCACCAAGACATCCGGCGTTGTTTATTACAACGGACAACCTCTCCTCAATGACATCCCGAAAGGTGCTCGTCAGGGTGTGAACACTAAAATTCAGTCACCCTTTAAAACCCGCTCAGAGTGTGAGTAACGTTCCGTTGGAGCAAAACTGCCCACGGTCGCCTTTGTGGCTCTCGCTTCCCAGCCCACGCGGAGCTGGCAGCACAACAAGGGGCAGCAGTGCCGTGGGCAGTTGGCCTACGCTACTGTGTTCACGGTTCAAAATGGTTGTCTAAAACCTACTACCTACAAGCATCGCGCTGGAGATCACGGGCAGGACGATGAAGGCGATGCAGGCGGTGGTGCTGCTGGTGGGAGGGACCCGAGGGACCGTCTATCAGTGAACAATGTGATGGCCCAGAAGCGGGGTGCAAGGAAGAAGATGCCGCATGGGGCACAGGCGCCACCTCCCTACGAGGGGGCCTGGAGAGAGCCTAACGGCAGGGCAGAAGGCTTCGAAGAGCCCAGTAACGCCGCAAAAAGCCCAACTCATTCCCTCTTGCCCTTGACTTTGTCCAGCACCCTCACAAACTTGGGGCACAGGAGTCCGGGCAACTCGGTAAAGAGACCTATTTCACACTACTGAAAACGGAAACCTCCACAGCAGTGTCCTGGTGATCGAGTCTACAGCTTCCGTGGTGCGTTTGGTTTAGATGTGAAGGCGAGAAATCTAAAATGTCCCCGCTAACCGAGGGGTGACACTGGGAAGAAAGCCTGAACTACCTCTACCCCATCCCCCAAATTCCACTTCAGATAAAGCTGCTTTCCAAAAATCTGAACTGCACTCTCTTCCTGGAGCTATTTATGTTCAAGCCATTTTAAATATACAACTGCAAATGTTTTAAATTTACCACAAAGATGCTTTGTGACACCAAAAGGAAGAGTAGCTTCCCAGGAACCTGCAAATGTTTCCTTCCTCCAATGTGGCTTCTCATGGACATGAAAATGAAAACGATATAAAGAAGAAGTCTTAAAAAATAAAAGTCTATTGTTTTCACATACTTGCAATCATTGTATACATATATCATGAAACAGCTCTGATTTTGATAGAGAAAAGGCATTAATATTGAAGTAACCCAAAATGCAGCCTAAATTTGGTAAAATGCCACTCGCTTTTAAAACCGAAGTATGGGGCAATTAAAAGTCTGAGGATACCTGTTTCTCCATATTTTGCCATAATTTAAAAACATTATTTTTCTACCATTTCCCATTTTTCTTGCTTTTGTTTGACTTTAAAAATTATATAAATTACCCAATCTCTAATTTATCTCAGTCAGTTATTCCTAATAATCTTCTTCAACAAAAGTGCAGGAAAGGAGTGGAAAAAAAAGCTAATGTATTTCTATTTTCCCCGTAATTTAGGAATTAATGCAATATGTGAAGTATATGCGATAAAATAACCAAAATACTTGAAAACAGCATATCAAAACTGTGGAGACTTTAATAAAATATTATTGCCACATATTAATAATAAAAATGTATTTCTTTGGAGTATAATCTATAAAGAAAACTGACTGATACTTCTAAAGCCACAGCAAATACCCATTTATTGCTAGAAGAAAACAAAAGAAATCCACACTTCCCTTTGAAAGCTTTAAATGCATAGTTTAATGCCTCAGTAGAAGATCAGAGGAGAGGTGAGAGAGCACACCCTAAAAGGGCAATTGCTAACACGGTATTTTCTGTTTATAGTGGGACAAAACAAAGCACTGTTTTTGAATAAACTATGACAAGACAGTATATAAACACTAATAGCGCTGACCATCTATGGGTTCCCTATTTGGGGTCTGGCTTTGTACCATGTACTTTACTTAACATTTATCGTCACCCAGTCCTACCAAGTAGGTGTCATGTTCCTTGTTTCAAAGATGGAGAGGCCAAGTTTTATAGAAATCATAGCGCTATTAAGCCAGGACTCCCACTCTGGTGTGTACACTATACGTTCCGTGGCAAACATTCCACCACGCTCTTCTGATAACTGTTTAAGATTCCAATAAATTCATCTTATTCTTTGCATGAGGTTTCCTTAACTGGTTATTACAATGTTCACCTCCACAAAATCCATAATCTTAAATGCATATAGTTCCAACTTGTACTAAGGAGTAAGAAAAATACCATCACATACATAACTGAGAACTCAGATTTTGAAAACTTAATCATTTATGATAGCGATTATTTCTATGACTATAAGCCATCATATAAATATTCTCTGATGTATTTATAGTACCCACAAGGGTCAATAAATTCCAATAAAATATTCACAAATAAAACTACTTCTAAATTGCCATTCGATAAGGACAATTAACACCTATTATGGAAACCATTAATACTTAAGTCAGTAATTCTTAAATAGCCCACGGGCTGCAACTGGTCCACTACTCCTCTCCAGACAGCCCATGAACTAATTCTTGGAAAATAATATACAGAAACACAACACATCACCTGAATTTCTGGTGTGAATTAACACCCAGTGGTGATTCACTCACACACATCTCATCAAAAGCTGTTTTCTCTGCAAGTTTTGGTGAGTTTCTGGCTCACATAAGTAGAAACAGACTAGGGTAGCGATTAACAATCTTTCATCCTTCTAAGATTAAAAGTTCAAATTCAAAGATGTAGGTAACATCACTTGGCTTCATAATTAATTACAAAAATAAGAATTTTTTTTCAAATAAAATAAAAGGAATTTAGAATATTAAAGTATATAAAAGGGATATCTGATACTTTCAATTACAATATTTTTCAAAATAGCACAACTTCCGCCACGTGAAGCTTACCTTGAAGATGGCATTATATTTGAAGCCCTGAATTTTGTTGTAAACGGATTAGTGGACTCATAATCAAAATAGTCCCGATGATTTTCACTAAACGCATTAGGTGATTTCAAGTCACAAGGGCTATCGGATGCCCCATTGTTAAGTTTATCAGATCTTCTGCTGTCTTTTTTCCCAGTCACTCTTTCAAACAGGCTAACTTTCTCCCTTTTCTCTCTTTTATGTTCTTTTCTTACTTCAACTGATTTTGGAAATAAATTCATGCTGCTATCCCACGATTCACTGCTTTCTTCAAATGGGTTTTTCTTCCTTGGCAGTGTTGCAAATTTTTGGGGTAATGAAGCAGTCACATTTGTAAATGGGTCATTCTGTCTTCCAAGAGATGATTCACCTTCATCCACTCTGCTGTCAGGTTGGTTCATTTTAGAAGTATCAAAGCTTAATGTTCTTCTGTGTGGAGATTTGAGACTTCCTGCGGACGATTTTGTAGTTAGTACATAATCAGCGACACATTACATCACACAATTCCACACATTCTGTGTGCATACTGCTTTTAGAATGAGAACCATTACCTATTTAAAGAAATTAACCTTTAAAATAATCAAAGGAAACAATACTAAAATGCTAAGGTATAACAGCCTGAAGTACACGGGCTAATAGCAATCACGACGTTGCTAGACAATCGGTAATTTACTCAGCTCAGAAAGGAACTATCACATAAACAAACTCTCGTGTCAAAACCAGAGGTTCTGCTTGGCATGGCAGTGCTATCAATTCTCAGGCTTTTTTCATCATTAGCATTGAATTTACTTCCTTACTTTTGAACAGAAAAGATTTTTTTCTATGAACTTTTTGATTAAATGGAATATTCATTTATGCTGCAGGCTTTCAAGATAGGAAAGAAACAGCTGTAAAAAAAAGGCAGGCCATGAAAGGTGACTAGGACTCATCTTTATTATCCTCATAACATAAATACCAATACTGAATGCAGACAGGTTCTGCCTTTAATAAATTTATCAATTCTGAGTATAGTAGGTACTCAATAAAATATCTGATCACTAAATTTAGAAAATACTACCAAGAAATCAATTTTCCTTTTCTAAATTTAGAAGTTAAACTTTAACAATTAAAAGGGTACTTCAGGCCAGTGAGGAGACAATTAGAAAGAACATGTCACTTACCACTTTCTGGAACGGTTCCGAAGGAGTCTATCTGGCGACCGAGAAGATGCGTCTGACCAATGGTGCCAGACTTCAGCTTCTCAGAAGATATGTGGGTCCCGGTTAAATCAGACATTGAATGTGCTGAAGAGAGTCGCTGAGGACCCAAAAGGAAAGGCTTTTTTGGTTTGGATTTCATCTGTATTTCACCACTTAAAAATTCAGAATTGGCATCAGGCATGTGAGAACTTGGAATGATTGCAGACGATGTATCAGAAAACATCCCATCATTTTTTCTACCTTTCATCTTATCTTTTAATTTTGCAAAAGGAGATCTTGTTTTGTCCTTCATGGATAGGTCAAACATACTTGCTGTCATATTGTTCCTCATGAATTGAATATTGACCTTTATCTCACCCCTGTTTTTGGCTCTTTTTCCTTGTTTGGATTCTAATCTAAACCACCTTAAAGAGAAGGAAAAACTGGGTTGTAACATGTAATGAAGGAGTATATCAAGCTTTGTTATACACAAACAGCTTTTTAGTTAAAGCTACTATATATATATATATATATACACACACACACACACACACACACACACACACACACACATACATATATATATCAAGGCAAGCTCAAGCGATGGCTGGGAATCTGTCAGCCAGAATTCTTCTGGTATTGCTCACTGTTTAATTTTTACAAGTTATCATTGTCTCCGTGATGTGACATACACTGACAAAACAGGTCTTTAGTAAGTTTGAAAGGTTTGTAGATAACCTTTTCTTTCATGATCTGAGAATCATTCATCATCAAAAATTCTTACCAATGAGGGCTATTATGTTTCCTTCTGGGGTTAAGTGTTGCAAATGGCCTAAGGACATTTTTTAAAGTTGAAAGGCACTGAGGTAAAAACTCTGAAAGAATTCATCAATACAGACTATGTTTGCGCACTATAAAAAGATAATATGCATTTTTAATAAAATATTTAACCCCATCTCAAAATATGTCCTCTGTAAAAACTATTAGAAGAATTTTGTTAATATTGGAGGCCACTACATATAGTTCGCTAATCATGAAAATTACGTATGATGTAATTTAGATTAATGTAAAATGGGCCAAAGCTTTTTTCCTATACAAAAAATGCAAGATGAAGAAAATGCAGAAAGTGACAAATAGTAATAAATCTTGTAAAGACTTTTTGCAGAAAACGTTAGAATCTTTTTGCTTCTTTTACTATTATTACTGTGACAATACTGAATAAAAATTACTTTAATTGGAGTCAAATCTTATGCTTTTAGTTACTTCATTGTATGGCATTGCCCACCATTAAATGATGCATTGAAAGCAAAGCTTATAGTATTTTTATCCATGAGAAAGTCTCCAGTTGTCAGTGTCAGTGGTTATTCTATAGGGCAAAGAGCCAGGACAATGCAAAATCAAGTCTAGAAGAGAGTGTCTACAATGTGTTCACATTACTTAACAATGAAGCGTAATATCCATTCCTGCAGACAGGTTATTTAAATACAGCTCTAATCAACTGTAACAAATTTTCTTAGCTACAAAGGAACTCTGATCTAATTTTATGTAAGTTCTTTCTCTCATTGTTACCAACAGGATATGTCAGAAGGTATATTTACTATACATCACGCGGAAGACTGGCCCCACAGGTCTTTCCAGGAAGGAGAGAAAACTGGCACGTGACATACCAGCTATACCTTGGCAAGCAACGCGCAAGAGAAATACATTTGCAATTAATCAATTAAGATCGAGCTGCATTAAAATAATCAATTAAAAAAAATTTTACAAAAGAAGCATTAACCTGAGACCCTAAACTGAGAAAACCCCTTATCTGAGGCAAATGGTGAAATCAGGATGCACAGAGACCAGCCATGACAGCAGTCAACTCTGTGGAATAAAGAATCTTCAACAACTCGAAACTGAGCACTCGAAAAGTATGGAGATGAACACAGTTATTAACTTACAGCTCTGAAAATAGAACCATTTTTTCGATGGGAGAGAAATACTTCTGATGGATGGTATTTGAGAAATATTCTATATCATCTCAGGTTTTAGAGAAAATAGGTGAATACATTTTTTAAGAACTGTACCAAAAACAAAACAGAAAACACAAGCCTACAGGATTTCCACATGTATAACTAACCAAGGCAAAAGTGAGGGAAAAAAAGATAAACAAATAAACCAATAAATGGAAGAGTGGAGGGTAATCCAAATTCATAGAATTTTAGAAATTAAGACCAAATAAATGATCTACTTTAACATCCTTATTTCAGAGATGAGGAAACTGAGGCACAGAGAGTAAGTAACTTCCTTAATGTCAGATTAAAGAAAATATCCAAAGCTGATGAAGAACAACTGAATGGAAAGAGAAGTCCTTTCATGGGTGACGAGCCACAGAGTACGTCAGATTAAAGGCGCAGCGGGGCACAGATTACACGACACTATTTAATCAGGAGACATGAGAGGCAAGGTAGGTGGCACAACAGGTTTTCTACTGCTGGAGTGTGAGCTCCATGAAGGTAGTTTGGCTTGCACTAAATAACTGTTTATTGAATTATTAGTTCTAGAACTGTATTCTTAAAACAACCAAGCTGTAACCTACTGTGTGTGTATGTGTGTATGTTTTGTTTTTTGGTAGGGAACACCAACGACTGAGGTGAGCTTTAACGAATAAAGTCAGTGTTTGAATACAACCTGTAAACACAGCATTTTCCATCTTCCTCCCACCAAAATACAAAACAAAGCAAAACAAACGAACAAAAACTTTCAAAGAACTTGAACAACTATACTAATTTAAAATATAGGCATGACAAATAACTTTAGCTGCCTTGATGTGAAAGTTATATAACAGGGAAGTCGTAATGAGACCTTCAAAAATCATCCGAGAGATAAAAACTTGTTTTCCCGGGCTTCAAAAAGATAAGACGAAGACGTAGCATTTGGGGCTTAGTGGATTAATGCTGATTTTTTTCACCTCTTGAGAGCTGGATTTAAACTGTATATGGCCTCTGTTCAATTTCTAATGGGCACAGGTCCATGTTCAAAAACCACCACACATGTGGGAACTATTCCCAAGCAATTGGTGCTGTGTGGTCAGAAATGGGACAAGATTGGCAGTGAGGGTGCCAGAGGCCAGGACGCAGGTGCACTGTGAGACACACACAAAAGTCCTAAAATCTGCATGTGTGTGAGTCATACCTAACTCTAGGGACTCTGATTGTTATTACTTTTCATGAGCATTAAAAAAAAAAAAAAAAAAAAAATCAACATCACCCACTTCTGTTATAAAAAAAATCAACAGATATTACATAGCAGCATGAACAATTTTACCATTCTATTCTTAAACGTATTATTTCCTTAAATCTTGTGCCAGAACCAACCCAGACACCCATTAAAGTGGGAGACCCAGAGTTCTCTTTGCATGCCCCACACAAAGTGTTCAGGCTCAGGCTCTTTTCCCCTCTCCTTAAAAGAAAAAAAAAAAAAGGTATTTAATTTCAAGGTATAAAAATAAGTAAAATAATGGTTTTAGTTGTCACACTTCTTTGCCTCTTGTGACACAACAGGAAGAAGACAAGCTCTAAATACTTGTCTTCAGTGTCAAGAGTAAAAAGTGTCACACCCAGCAGTTCCATGGGCCTTCTAAATCAGCTGGTAACCTTCATCACTCATATGAGTTTTCTAAAAAGCACTTGGGAATCTGCTGACAAGGTTTAGCCATATGCAGAATATTAAATATCTTTCTTGCAATACACGGGTGGCTCAAGTCCGTCTCTCGCTGTGCCACATGTACAGCTGTGTGGGAAAAGGAAACTATTAAATATATTAAAAAACTAGAAATATTACCAATAAAGATATCTCATCAAATATGTGGTCCCCATTTATCCACAAAGAAAATGTTAGGGATTTAATAACATATGAAAATCACGTTGCATGCAATAACATCACAAGCCCTGTTGATAACATTTTAAAGTATTTTCCCCCCAAAAGTCCCAAGCAATTTTATATAGTAGCCACGAGGGAATTTCTATAGGTAGACTACAGTATTATTGTTTACAGCCAAATGTATTGTAATTGTGATGCTGCTAAGGACAAGGAGTAAAACAAGAAGAAACTTTCAAAGCTTATTTCATCCTCAGAATCTCTGGGTACACAAGCGGGTCTCCTTTTACTTGGAAAACGTACATGTCAGAGAAGGCCTGTAGTACATCATTCATTAACATTAACAGTACTGGAAATGCAGCAGGAAATTTCAAGTTACAACATACTTAAAAGTTTACGTTCATTAACACTTGGAATATTATAATAGTGTCCTCCAAAATTGGTCATTTGAAACAAGTTATTTGATAATTATCCACTTTTCAATTTAAATCCTGATGAAGAACTCATCAAAGGAAACTTGAATGCCAGTTCGTAGGTATCAGTTTTATTAAGATGTTGATATATTTTCAGCTTCCCTCCTTTTTCTTATAATATTTTCATTCCCTTAACTTGTCTCAATCGTTACTATTGTCCATCTAGCATCCCCAGTATTTCTCTCTCTAACCCTACACATAATCTCAGGTGAAGAACTGATTCAAAACTTTTCAAAAATAAAAGTAGAAACTCCAGTCAGAAACCTATAGGAAGACAGATGTATAGAAAACAACAAGAGATGGTTGTTTTAAAATGTAAGAAATTAACATAAACTTCCAGAAAGTTATCATTACAAAAAAAGTTTCTAAAAACGGTAAATAAACTTAAGTTATGACTGAAAGAAACATCAAAGTTATTTTAGAAATTTGAATTCCTCTTATAAATTCAACCTATATTTTTCTCTCACTAAATTCCATCAATTATAATGTTCTCTCAGACCAGAAACATGTTAAGTTTAAGGAAGGGGTGAGTATACCTACCTCTGAAAACATACTGTTTTTCAACTTAAGACATAACACCCTAAGTGTTAACTTATGTTTTTTTAAATTAGAATATGTCTATCTGAAGCTTGAAAGTCATATTAAAGAGGTCATGTTTTCACTGAAGACATCATTAAATCATTTCATCACAAGAATTTAATCACTGTTTCAATCTGGCAGCATTTAATAAGGTCTAAACACACTGGCTTTGCAGAACTAATTCTGTAGTAATGCACCAGCTCCAATATATTGTAAATTGAGGATGTTTTGTACATACTTTTAAAACTTTTTTTTTTGAGCTTTAGATTCCACCAAGATGTACTGACCCTGAAAAATGGTTGCATGCAAATAAAAGCCTGTTGTGTTTATTATGCTGAAATGAAATACCGAGTTCTAAATTTGATCATTCATCTTTTGACAGCTTCAGAGTTCAACATATATATGACATTAATATTGGCAGATTTAGTTTTCTGCTATTTCATCTCCGGGAAACCTGAAATGTTTAAAGATCCTAAGAATTATTTACACATGTGTTGCTTCCATTGGTCAACAACGTGATCCAGTCTTCTTTGTGAAACAATGTTAATTCACTTAAAATCCGGTGCAAAATATTCAATTATTTAAGATGATTACCTCAAACAAATAAGAGCAAGGAATTATTAATAACTCTATTTAAATTTCTTCACAAGGGCTATTTTTACTTCTGATTCATGCAAATATGGTGCTGAAAACTGGGTCATATTTCAGTGCAAAAACCAATGCCCCAGGTATACAAATACTTTCCAAGAACAGAAAATTCATAAATAAAATATAGTTAAACTCCCCCAAATTCAAAAGAAATTACATAACTTACTCTGTTTTCCTTCTTTGTTTGTCCTCAAAGATGTCATTGAGATTGATTGCCACCTGCCCTAAAAACTTATCCAGACCCACCAGGGACCTGTGCATAACTATAAGGAAAAGAATGTATTTCTCTGGATTCCCCTGCATTAGCAAGCCAGGCAGCTCAAAGGAGGCCTCTTCCTTCCAGACTGGCTCGAGGGTTTTCTCAGCTACAGAGGTGGAGTACTTCTCCTTGCCCAGCTGGATTATAGTGTATGTGTCATTGGTGCCACTTTTGCCTTTTGGCTTAAGATCTTTGGCTTGAAGCACTGTGACCTGCACGTGGGTTGGAAACCACTTTTGGGCTTGCTCGGACAGCATCATTCTGTCCTTCTTCTCGGCACCGATTCCCCAGCACAGGCAGTGCCCCTCCCAGAGGGAGAGCCGACGTCCCGATCACTGCATCCTAAGGGCACTTAACGGAGACGGGCACACTCACAGCTGCCCAACTTCCCTAGGGCCGATGTCAAGGCGCCTCAATGAGGCAGCCCGGGGGCACGGCTGCTCTGGGGAGGTCCCCTTTCCTCCGGAGAAGCACAGAGGCCCACCATCACCTGGCCGCGCTGTTCCCGCCCCCGCTCCCCGCCCCCGCACCTTCACGCTCCGCCAGCCCCGGGGACAAGCCCTCGGTGGAGGCGGGCGGCTCCCGGGCCTACGGGCAGGTGCGGCCTGACGGCCGGGGCTCCGGCGGAGCGCTGCGGAGGTGGGAGGGCGCCCCCCGCCCTGCAGATTAGCGCTCGCCCGCCCGCCCAAAGTCGAAGCCCCCAGCCCGCCTCCTCGTGGCCGGGCCGCCCTCGCCTCCTCCGCGCCTCCCGCCCGCCTGGGGGTAGCCCGCGGGCGAGGCCCGGCTCCTCCTCCCGACCCCGGTAATACGAACCGCCGGCGACTCGCGCGGCCTCGCTCCCTCTCGCAAACCTCTCCCTCCTCCTCCTCCTCCTCCCTCTCGCCTCGGCTCCTCCTCTCGGGCGGGAGCGGGTCGCCTGGGGGTGGAGTGGGACGTGGGGCAGGGGACGCGGCCGCCCCGGCGCCTGCGGGCCGCAGGGCGTAGGCACCCTGCTCGGCCTCGGCGGCCGGCAGCTCCTAGCACCGGGCGGGCGGTGGCGGCGGCGGCACTTCCGGGTTGCCCTCCTCCATGTTGATCTGTGGAACGCGACGGGGCGGGGCCGGGCGGGGCCGCGGGGGTTAGGGGTCAGCGCCTCCCTGGTTGCCGTGGCGACCGGGGCCGCGCGACGCGAGTTCCAGGCCCTAGGCTGAGTGCTCCTCGGCTGAGTTCGCGTCCGCTGCTCGGGCTTGGCACAGCTCTGGGCTCTGGGGACGAGAGGGCCTACAGCGGCCAGCGGGAGGCGGGGAGGCTCGGGTGAGCGAGGGACCGCTCCTCAGAGGTGTCAGTCAAGGCCCAAGGTTTGCCCAGCCTGGGGAATGACCCGATTTCAATCTTTGGAGACCTGCTTTGGTGGACCGTGGATGTCCAGTGCCTGGCCCAGAGCAGGTTTTTGAGAAATGCTGATGGAATGAACCAATCCCCTTCGTTTACCAAGAACACAGTTTAGAACACAGTTTTCCTAACTCTTCTCCTTTTGAAAAAAGAGCAGGCTGTTAATTGACTGGAATGACCTCACCCCACCCCACCCCCAACACACACACCCCCCCAGACAAAGAAGCAGATAAAAGATTACAAAACTAACACAGAAATTCATAACGATCACGGGAGGCACTGGGCTGGAGTCATAAGACCCATATCCGACCCCATGTCTGCCACCATCAGTCTGTATGGCCTAGGTCAGGTCATTTACCTTCCCTGAGCCTCAGTTTCATCATGGATAACAACTCTTGTCTAAGACCCTTTTTCGACTATGGACTCAACATCAAAAGGTCCCTTTGGGGTATTGCAGTCTGGTAGACTGTCCAACTTGGAAGCCAAACCCAGAGATCATTCATCATCAACTAAGGAAAACAGGTGGCCTCCTTCACCAAAAACAGACACTTGCCATACTTGCAGACGAGGGCAAGGCCTGGTGGACCCGGTGCTGTTGGAATGAAAGGGGCCTTGTGAAGAGAAGAAAATGGGACTATGTTAGTACTGTGCTTTTTCCAAACTAGCCCGATCTAGTGGGAAACGTATGCGTAATGGCTGATGAGTCAGCAGCCTTGCCTGACCAGAAATTCAACACATAGCTCGTGCTGGGCACTTAGCCTTCAGAGACAAGGAATTTAGATTCTGGGAGCCTCCATTCCCTTGTCCATAAATTGTAGATAAAATGACTATTATAAAGTTGGGAGGAATATTACGAGAATGCACATCTTCAAGCAGTGTCGCCCTTTACCCCCTGTATTTCTCAATTACAAGAGACTTTTATATACTATCTTTCTGGTTTTTATTTGTCTCAAGGAAATTCTAAGTTGTTTAGATGCCTTATGTATCATGGATCATCACTTCATCATGCCTAGCGTGCAGTAGGCACACATTGAATGACTTGAGGTCTTTTCTTTATTTATGGAACTAATCTTAAGAGTAGAACAATATGATAGATGTGCATACACTTTTCCAATTTAAAATGACCATAAAAGTGTAAGGTATTACGTTTCTTATTTTCAGGCAAGGTTTAAAACTCTTCTATTTCAGGAGGGCATTATGTTCTCCATGCTTTTGAATGTTTATAGGATACTAGCTGCAGCACTTAAAACCCTAAAAACCAAGAGTCTTTTCATTAAATATTGTTTGAATGGTGGTATGTGAGGGCCCAGTATATTTGTGTCAGAAAAGCAATCATAGAGTTGAAAAACACAGGGGTGGGGGTGGGCAGAGGATAATATTATACTAATACATTCTTTTAATCTTGTAAAAGGAAGATACTTCCTTAACTCTAAAGGGTAACACCACAAACCTCAAAAGACCACCCAGATTCCAGCATATTCTTTCAGGGATCCACTGACACTTGCTGGTGTATATAGATTTCCTTTTACTTACTGAAAACTCCCAATTTTTTTAGTGCTGCTTATACCCAGTGGCTGGTGTTGACTTCTGCATGAAGTAGGCACTCCAAAAAGAAACAATGGGTTAATTTGCCACCAAGATCTTCAGGAAACCAAAATACAGAGGAATCTTGAATAATCCTATGTTAGATACCATCCAGGATGAAAAGACCTAGTTTTAGATCATTCTACTGAAAGTTTCTATAAAATGTAAAAAAAGAGGCAGAATTTTCCATCTTTGAGAGACCGTGTGTCAAAAGGCCGTGTGAGGGAAGTAAAACAAAAACTTTGTACTGTGAATATCGCATCTGGAGTGGGCAGTTGTCAACTTTAAAGGAAAATATTCTTTAGGAATTTTTAATTTTTAGAAAGTACATTGGAATAGTCCATGGTGGAATTTCAACCAGGACCCTCAGGGAGAAGTCATCTGAGGCTTGAAACTTATAAAACCAAAATAAGCATCATGGAAACAAATTTGGTTGAGAATTTTTATAAATTGCATTTTTAAAAGACTTCATGTCTCTATTAAAGGTTGTAATTAAACAATGGGCAATTAATTATAATAGGATATGTGTTTTTAAAGAGTTCAAATTGTTTAGTAAGCGTTATTAATGATTATGAACTTGTTTACAAGTAACATCACTCATCTCTGAAATAGCCATCTCTAGAGTAGAAGTTGGCAGAGGCAGTTCACAGCAACGCAATAACATACCACAACAAAATACAGGGAATACTCTTAAGGCGAGAGCTGAACAACTGGACTTACTAACATCTCTTCCTAAATTTTCTCTGAGTTTCCCGAAAACCTGGTTAGAGCCAAAATTGTTTAATTTTACGATTTGGCAAGAGCAGTGGTTATGACTTAATGTTTTTAAACCAGAATAAGAAAACAGCATTTTTTTGCCCAAAGGAAGCAAATAAAAAAATGAGCTAAACTGAATTCAGAATTGTATTGTGAAAGTGAAGTGATTTCCCATAAGAAAGTTTGTGGTGTTTTTTTTTTTTGATTATTGATATTAAGAGAGTAAAAATATGCGGTTGAGTCAAATATACGGTTGACTCATTCAAATAACGGCAATTACATAAGATCTGGGATCAAAATGGTACTGCAAAAATGTTTATTGTTGTGCAGTTTTAAAAATTCTTACTAATTGTAAGATATACATGGACAGTAATTTAAAAAGGGAAGAAGGATTGCATATGAGGGACAACATACCTAAATCGAAGACAGTCACTTTTTTTTTTTTTAATCCTGTGACTAATGATATGTCCAGAAATGTTTGGTATAATTCTAAATTCAAGAGCTTGGGAAAATAATACACCTTAAAGGAGGAAAGTATTGAAATTTCTAATTTTTTAAAAATTTATTGGGGTGACATTGATTAGTAAAAATTACATAGGTCCCCGGTGTACAATTCTACATTACATCTTTTGTGTGTTGTATTTTGTGTTCATCACCCAGAGTCAGTTCTCATTCCATCACCATATATTTGTGTCCCTGTCCCTTCTCCCCTATTCACCTCTCTCCTTACCCTCAGGTAACTACTAAATTATTGACTGTGTCCATGAGTTTTGTTTCTTTGTTGCTTTTGACTTTATGTCAACAATCAAACTAAATTTCTCCATCCCTTTCCCTTATTTTACACACTGTCCCATCCCTCCTCCCATTCTAAAGAAGTCCCTCTAACATTCTTTGTAGTGCTGGTTTGGTGGTGATATATTTATTTAACTTTTCCTTATCTGAGAAGCTCTTTATCTGTCCTTCAATTTTGAATGCTAGCCTTACTGGATACATTATTCTTGGCTGTAGATCCTTGGTTTTCATCACGTTGAATATTTTCTGCCAATCCCTTCTGGCCTGTAAAGTTTCTGGTGAGAAATCAGCTGAGAATCCAATATGTGTCCCTTTCTACGTTACTACTTGCATTTCTCTTGCTGTTTTTAAATTTTCTCTTTTTCTTTAACTTTTGCCATTTTAATTATGATGTGTCTCAGTGTATTCCTGTTTGGGATCATCTTGTTTGGGATTCTCTGTGCTTCCTGGATTTGTATGTCTATTTTCTTCACCAGGTTAGGAAAATTTTCAGTCATTATTTCTTCAAAGAATTTCTTGATCCCTTGCTTTTCCTCTGTCCCTTCTGGCACACCTATTATTCTGCTATTTTTATATTTGAAATAGTCTCAGAGGAATCTCAATCCATCCTCACTATTTTGGAAATAATTTTCTAATTGCTCTGACTGGGTGTTTTCTGCTGGCTTTTCCTGCAAATCACTGCTTTGTGCTTCTATTTTATCTAGTTTGGTGACTTTTATTCTGTTCTTCATTTCAGTTAATGTAGTCATTATCTCTCTCTGGTCCTTTATAATGGCTTGAGAGTCTTCTTTAATGCTTGCTATCTCTCTGTTGAAATTATCATTCAGTTACTTAAGCATCTTTATAATTGTTATTTTTGAGCTCTGTTTCTGATGTGCCACCTGTCCCCATCTTTTTAATTCTCTGGGTTCTCATTTCTGCAGCCTCTCTGGGCCCTCCCAGCTGCAGTTTCTTTGGTGTTCGCTGTTGATACCCGGTGGGCAGAGGTCTGTGGGGGAGGGGAGTTTGTGGCTTAGTTTTCTTCCTGTGGCTCTGGAGGTCGTGTAGTGAGTTTGGGCATGACTGCACCTTTCTGTTCTGGGTTTGCCCCATGCGCAGACTCTGCTCTGAGCCTTGGGGTCAGCTGTCCTGTTTCCTGGTCTTTCAAACCGTTCTGGTTGTGGGCTGAGAAATGCATGCACAGCCCTCTCTCCCTCCCCTCCTCCTTCCCAATGGAGCGTTGGTGCTGCAGCTCCTCACCACCCAGCTGCTCCCCCTTCTCTGGGCCACAGTGAGGTGGGGGAAGTATCTCCCACCCTGTCTGTGGGCCCCCTTTCCTCTGTCCCATGGACTGAGTGAGGCTCAGAGCCTCTCCTGCCGCCGCCTTCCTCCTCCCTCCCCTAGCGAGAGAGTTCCAAGTGGGACCCGCATGGCCATGTCCCCGCTCTTCCCTTTATTTCTCCTTTGTGTGACCCTCTGCCTGCCTGCAGGTACCTTAATGCCATACGCGGGTTTCTTATCTGTGATTATGTGACATGGAGAGGGCCCTTGGTTGAGGTATAGGTGTTTCCTTAGTTGTCATCTCCAGAGGAGGTTTCCCGAGTCCCTCTCACACCACTATATTGTTGCCATTACCTTTTTCTTACTCACAATTTCTAATTTTAAACTGTTACAATTTTAATCTGTGCAATGAATAAGAACAATTTGACCAGAAGATAAAATAATCAATATGTAGTCTCCAATATTGTAGGATTTCATAGGTGAAAATATTTACTAAGAACTGCACCTTTTGGTAAAGTCCCTTAGGAGACTTATTCCAAGCACTGTGAAAGAATTTTTCCCTTTCAGCATCAGCATCTCTAAAATTCCCACTTGCAAATTTATTGTAGAACAATTATAAAGCTCTTAGTGTTTAACCCTTTTCCCGATTAGAAAAATAAAGTGCAGCTCACTGCTGCATTCCTTTAATTTTATTTAAACATGGTTTTCAATGTGAAAATAAAATATAAAACTGTTCTGGGAGTTATTTCTAAACAGAACTTGTCTCTAATCCTAATGTAGCAGAAATGTATATGATGATCGGTGTTTAATAATATTTTGTGTGTGTATGGTAAATTTCAAAGGATGGAACTCCAGGGCAAGATTAGCTCGGTGCAAACGCTGCAACTGCAAATGCCACTGCCAAGTATTCTTGGGGCAAACGTGGGAAGTGGGTTAAATAATGTGTGAAGACTCCCACATGTGATAGGTAGCAGATATTATTTTCCAGTTGGAGTTTCCAAAGTGCCATTATAATCTTTGTACTTCAGACATACACACACGTGCACGCACTTCAAATATATATAGAACTCAAATATATATAACATTTATACACATATACTTGCAAAACTCCAGAGTTATGTTGGAGATACATACATAGGTAAATCTCCACATAACCAGTTAAAAAGTAAAAAAGCTCTTTGGCCATGGACTTGAAATTGTAATGGTAATAAACTAATATTTGGGGGTGGTTGGTGATTGTTCTGTTTTCACCACCGGGCTGAAGAATTTGTCTTCTGGGACGGGCAGTGTGTGGACCCAGTTTGTAAGGTATGAATGGTGTGGTAGGCAGTGCTGTCAAAAGCTCCAGTCAGCAGCCTGGGACTTAATCTCAAGCCTGTCTACTACTAGCTACATGTCTTTAGGGAAGCAATTTTCCTTCTCTGAACCTCTGTTTCTTCATCTGTAAAATGAGAGTCTATAATAGGAACCACTACGGCATTCTCTAACATCTCATGATCCTGAGTAGTATATCCAAAACACAAAGAAACAAATTGCATTATAATTACCAAATTGAATATGATCAATATATTAAAGCAGATTCCTTTTTATGTAACTTACTAATGAAGGCTTCTCTGATTCAGGAGGAAAAAATCCTCAAGACTGTCCTGAGAGCTCTTTCCCCCAAATGAAAATGATCGTTATAGAAAGGAAGTCAATGTATCTTTTATTAATAGGCCTTGCATGAGGAAATTGACACTAACAGCTCAGGAAGAAATTACAAATGAGTGCAAGTGGTTTTGAAAAGCCTCAAAATTTTCACTTGTAGTAATAACTATAACTTCTCTTCATATTATCTAGCTTTTTTAGACTACGAGTATGCAGACATATTGAGGAAGGTAAGAATTTCTGGAGCAGGACACATTTTGCACCTGAAGAATATTTTGTGTGGATAGCTTTTAATTTCCTCCTTATGGCATCATACTAGTACACTGTGCAATGTTTTGCCTCTCCAACCAAATCAACACATGTTGATGCATAGAATGTGAATTGATTTTCTTCGTTATTGTGATTTGGGATCCCATGAACGAGCCCCATTTGATCTTTTCTTCTTCCAAAGGATGTTTGTTTCCGACTTTTCACACTCATAAACAATGCTGCAGAGATATCCAGACAGGACTCCTACGCACATGTACAGAGAATTTTTTTGAAAATCGTACCTCTTTTTGACAACCGACAATGAAATTATTGGGAGTTTGTAAGTGATAGTGTGGAAAAGCCATGGGCCTGAACATCAGAAGGCCTAATCCTGGCTCTGCAACTAAGCAGTTGTAGACCTTACAAGTCATAACCTTTCTGTGTCTCTGAGGCCCCATCCACCTCCAGAATTCATATATATATATATATATACACACACACACACACACACCATATATGCATATATAATGTAACATAATACATAACATACAATATAATGTTATAAAATTTACATATGTTTATAATATATGTTGATTTATATAGATATGATTTGTTTCTATGTATAATACAGTACATTTTTATAGAGAGAATTACTGAAAGCAGTGACTATTGTTATTGGAGAAAGGTTTTGTGAATATGTAAGTATTTATCTTCAAGCTTCAATTGTCTCATCATCAAGAGTATTTCTAGAATCTTCCAGAACATTGCTACTTGTGGGGATTTAGGTGGAGGTTAACAAGGACAGGATAATTTTGATTATGGCTGAAAGGAATGTTTATCACTTACATAAACTTATCCTTGTCCTTTATAAACAGCTGTTAATATTTTTCATATTCGGTTAAGATCCAAGATGGAGGATTTAAAAAAAAATAAATAATAAGGGATTAGAAATACAGTATTTCTAGAGCCCCTGTGGATGATCATTACTGGTGGGCATTGAACGGGTGGGCAGCTGGCAAAAAACATTTGGTGGTGGCGTTCTCCCCCTACAGAGGATCCTGCCCTCTCTGCCTTTCTGCTTATTTAATCCATGCTTAACAAAGCAAAGGACTTTAAAGTAGTCGTCGTAGTCTGTACATGTCATATAAACCCGGGAGGCAGGTGGAAATGGCACTTTCAAGGGGAGATCCAACCCTTCCTGTTCCAAGGTCAGATTTCAAACCATTTCTGCTAAGTTGTTCCAACTAGCCTGAGCAATGCTTTAGTCCGTCTGAGTATCTGATAATAAAAATATTTTTGGCTTGGCACTGGGTGCTCATCTAATTTACACGGTCTGGACTCGCTCACCTTCAGGGCACTTACAGGTCATGATATAGGGAAGGATTGCTGTGAACCTGTACTATAATCATTTACTAGTTATCGGGACAGTCACTGATGCTCTCCAAAGCCAAAGTCATGCACAGGACTGGGCTTGGCAATGGAGACCTAAAAGAAATAAATGCTTCCAGGAAGTGAAGTGGTAGAGTGGAAGGTAGCATTGAACTGAGACAATTCATCGAGCTCAACCAAGAGTGTATGTGACCTTGAACATCTTCTTCAGTAAAACAGCAACTTTTAAATTCCTTCTGTCTCCAGAGTTGGATTTCAGATTGCCCGAGACGCTTCCCCGTAGACGTGGTTGTGCATCGGCCTTATGCGAGGGAAGGTGTGTGCCGTGTGCCTGTAACTGGGCTCTTGTAACCCGAGGTCTTCAGCAAATTAAGGAAGGTCTTCAAAAGCTTCTTCCCAAGTACGAAGTGCATTGTATGAATTCCTAAGTGAAGGTTTTGCCCAAATCACCTTTGTAACTTCAAGGGGTTTTGTTTTCCTGTTCTGTATGTACTCGGACATTGGGAAAGAACGGAGCAATCCAGCTTGGTAAAAGTGAAGTCTGGTTGTGCCAGGCACCTCAGGAGTCGAGAGCTTGCAAGATTTTCTCGAACAAGTTTTTCTCCAACGTTCTCAGATGGAGACATGGACTGCCATTGAGTGCCCATCCCAGGGTGGGTTTTGTCCGTTGGGTAGTAACTACTCATGAGAGCTTGAGCAAATTATGTAAGCTCTCTAAATTTAGGCTCGTTCATCTGCAAAATGGGTCATTGGCAGGATTCAATGAGGGGTCAGGGAGGGCCCGGCACAAAGGAAGTTTCCCGAAGTTGTTGGTTGCTGCTGGGTTGCTGGTGCAATTCCACTTCTCTTTGCAGCTGCTTTTCTCATATCTGAAGGCAAAGGCTCGACGACCCAGTTGTTCTGGACTGTTCTTTGCCAAGTAATGCGAGATCTGGGGCTACAGTAGAGGCCTCTCTAGCAAACTGAAACCTTGAGTTATTTTTGTTTCAAGCCAACACAACATGATTAGACACTTTTTCTAAACAAACAGATAAAAAATTAACATAACACCTTAATTATACTCCAAACCTCCATTTACCATTTACTAATGATTTTTTGAAGTATCGATTTCACAACTTCATAAGAATTAATCAGGTTCTTGAGTTGCGAATAATAATGGAACCCCCTAAATTATAAAACTTCTACCTCTACAAGTAGCTGAATGAGAAACCTAATATATCATATACCAGATAATATTTTAATATACTGGATTTCCATCTCAAAGAGCTAACGCTACCACCAACAAGCATCACCATTGATTGCTTTTTCCTGTCCCATCAGTGAGGGAAGTTACACGGTGGACTCTGCTCTCCAGACATTGCTCACATCGGGATGAGGCAGGAAACCCGGAAACCAAATCCTTCCTATCCTTTGAACAACTCTTGAACTTCACTTGGCTTTAAGCATTATCATGGCATCCTCGACACAATCCCAGAGCCTTACACTGCTTTTGTAAAAGCACAGAGACAAGCAAAAGACAATTGACCTGTGTTGCAACTCGTGGCATTCTCTCAGTGGGACAGCAGTCCGAACTGCAGAGGGATCGAAATGGACTAGTGAACCCTATACACTGAGAGTCACATGTGACATCACTGGATGACATCTGCTTTCATAACCAAAGGACGAAATGCTAATATTCTGTCTCTTGGGGAAAAGGTTCAGCTTTTATTTGGGAGACCGAGCCTCACACATCCCCTCGACCGACCAATTGGGTTTATTAGGCATTTGCTGGAGGGAGGGGGCAGGGTAAAACACATCGTATATAAAGGCATTTTGTAAACTGTAAAGGATTTTACATATATGAACTTTTATCACGGTCTTTAGGCTTGTAGCTATTAAATATATATCATCTAGCATCAACGGTTCCTTAAAATGTTGAGCTGAACAGATTTAAAAGCAGGAAAATTCTAACCATCATTCAAATTTTATTATATCCAATTCAACTTTACAGAATGATGAACATTGAAACAGTAAGAATTTGATGGCTAAGTAGATAAATACATGTGGTGAGTCAGAACTGATTGACTATTGCAGAACAGACAGAGTATATCGTGTTCACACAAACTATTTTTAAGTTATTGTGGAATAAAAAACCCAGTGCCTTCTTGGAGAAAACACGCCTTTATGAGCTCACGTGGCTGTAAGACTGATAACATGTTGATAATAGCTGGTGTGTTTTTTATTCCTAGTAATGCCCAGTAAGTGCCTGACTTACTGCCCAGGGGCCACTCTCAGCTTTGCCATTTCAGGACAGGCAGCAGGAAAAGAGGTAACAAAAGCCAAAGTCCATGCAACGAATAAAGAATTTTTGGAAGAATTCAATTGGTGAAAGAGCTAGACCTGACAAAGAGATTTCCTGGCCAGGCAGAAGGGGCAGGGAAGGGGTCTGATGGACGAGATCAAGCCTCCTGGCAGAGAGGCACGCAAAAGCCTCTGAGAACGTCATCGTCCCCTGAACGGTGTGAGAATGACTAAGAACATGCAGGTGGACCTAAATGCTCCACCTCAGGATTGGAAAGACTTGGCGGACCCGTACACAGATCAAGGAGCGCGGACCGATCGTGGCGTGGTTCAAATTTCAGGGTCAAGCTTCATTTAGAAACAAAAATGCATTGTACTTTGCAGCTTAAACGAAATAAAGTGTTCAAAATCACTAAATGGAAGCTCTTGTAACATAGATGCTGTATGATAGAAGCCATATTACTCCAAGTATTTCTTTCTATAGTCCATTCATGTTTGTAGAAGTGTTTCTTTCAGTTGCTGGACTACTAATGACTGCAAAGTATAACTGCTAATGTTCTCTAGAAGAGAAGCCTTTTAAATCACCTTCCAGGCGAATGCCTATTTAAAAAAACAAAACAAAACTGAGTTGCATTTGGAATTTTTTGGATTCTTCTGTTTGTCATGCAAATATTCAGTTCTGCTCTTTTTATGATAATATGAAATAAAGTAGTTTCTCATAGTAACATTGTAAATCATTTGCTTTCTATTACATGCAGCTGGTTTTGTTACTGTAATGATTTTCTGTGAGTGCATTTTGCAGAACACATAAGATGCAATGTGATATTCCTTTATTCAGAATTTATATGCAATTATTGTTTGCCCAGAAATAATGAGACAATTTGGACATATAGTTATTTATTACAATAGATTTTTCTAATGTGTACCTACACTGAGGAGAAAAAAATCTAAATTTCTAAAAATGACACGCCATCTCTTTTTGTTATATAGACTAGAGTTTTCATCTCACTGCAAATGCAGAATCAAAATCAAAACCAGCTGAAGTACTTACTTGGGTGCCTTCCTTCAGCTTATTCAAAAGAATATAGGATGAACGGTAAGAATTAAGTAAACCACAAATTATTTTGGAGTGTCTGGTTTATATTATAAATAAATTTTTCACTGCTGGTTGTTTTTTTTTTCAAAAATATTGCCTATATTTTTGATATTTATTCCTGTGATCTAATATAACTATGTCCTACCAGTTTAATGTATTGTTTGTTCATAATTACATTTTTTTATTACATGCGTATGCTATAAATATTTCTCATTCTGTTTTTCTGGGGTTTCCCTCAAATAGCAATAGTCTCTAAGACATGTCATGGAAAATGTCATTAAGAAAACTATTTTCCCTTTTTATGCTGGCACATACTAATTTCACACCTTGAATAGCGTCTAACCGCATCAACAATGAAGGATCTATTTTTAAGACACCAAATTAAAGATTATTTATCAAGAAGCAATGACCAAAACAGTCAAAGCAGAGTATCACTTTAGTATCAAAACTTTCTTCCTTATTGGTCTGGACAAGAATTTTACAATAGTTGGTGGTAAATTTGCATTAGTTTGTGGCCTGATGAAATCAAAGTGGGTTAGTTTTTGAAGTACAAATGTTTGTGAACTTTTTCTATATACTAAAAAATGGCAAATGTATACAATAGTCTCATATTTCATTCTTAATTACAAAGGTAGTATCATCACCACAAGGTATTGCATATAATGGGGATGAAAGATTACTAGTTATTGTCCATGGGCCGCATACAGGGTCCAGCACAAATAACACCCCCTTTTTATGAGCTGGTAATCTATACCAGGTCTTTTATGACAGTCATAAGCATGTAATTCTGTGACATAACACTATCACACTCAAGCACACTTTAGGGACATTTTAGGTGACAGGTTCAAATTGCTGTCCAGTCTCGTGCGAGGCGTACATTCACGTGCTGGGTCCGGCGTTACTTCTCCAGACTCTTTTTTTTTAGAAGTGTGTTTAGCTCTCACACCACGTTGTCTTTTATTCTCATTTACTCAGGGGTTCCTGTGGCTCCCTAGAAAGGAGCATAAAATTTATGAAGGGGCAGAACAGGGCAATACTGTCCCAAGAAAGTTTTTTGGAGGCAAAAACGGATGGAGGTTTAGCCTCTTTGAGTGGGACATCAGTGATGGCAGGTCAGCGTGCTATGGGCTGTGCCAAGAGAAACCCACATGGGGGACACCATCCCGGTGGACATGGGGTCCATGGAACCAGCCAGAGCAGTAGAGTGGGAAAGACCCTCTCCCGCACCGCTGACTCGTAGCAAGACCCACAGGGGATCCCATCTTCTCTCAGAGTGTTAGGTCTGCACAAGGGGAGAGTCATCCCAAACCACACAAACGTCCCCTCCCACCCCTGCCTCACCTCCATTTAAAGAGAAAGCCGACCGACCTCCCCATCCCAAGCCCCAGGGCCACACGTCTGGGGTGAGGCGGGGCGGGTGAGTGCTTTGAAGAAGATGTCAACTGAACTTTGTAAGCCCGATCTGATGGGTTTGGTTTTAATTCCAGAGTGGCCAGAACATTATGCTGAAGATAGTCTTCTGGGCTGTGTTGACCATTAGTATCTTAAACAAACAAACAGCACATCAGAACAACCTATTGGTCCATCCCAGGGAAGTCTATTTGATTTGTTGTGATAAGTGAGACTACCACCTTTGACAGCCTCAGCGGTGACTGACACAAGGCAGGAACTGGGGTCCATTGTGGGGGGACTGGTCAGTTTGTGACCTAATAGCTTGGGTAAGTACAGAGCAAGGCTGGAGAATTGGAATGAATCTTGTCGAGCAAGTTGCTGGTCTTGATCAGTAAACTGTTTACTTCAGCCTTGTCTTTCAGAACAACTGTTTTCTGGACCAAAGAGCTGAGTTCTTTAGCTTGACCTCAGTATTGTCTAATACAGGGACAAGAAGTTGCTCCTGGTCTCAGTGCTGCGTCATCACAAGGGTCAGGTATTATAGGGGTTCAGTTCCCAAGTGCGAAAGGCAGACGTTTCCAAACAGTGTTAAGAAGCAGTCATTGGACACAACCCCTTCACGTTTCCACCCCACGTCGCTGAAATTTTAGAATAAATAAATAACAGTACGTTGTTATGGTACCCTCCTTTGGAAATGGAAGCTCAGAGAAGTGCAACACTTGTCCAAGATCCCACAACCCGAACGGAGAGGCGTCAGAATCCAAGCCTGGCGCCGTGCGGACACCGTCTGGCTGCGGGATCTGCCACCCACCGGTTACCTGGATGGGGGTCTTCGACATGGAGATGTCAGCGTTCCCCGCTGT